>PVKM010011146.1:0-33703 GCA_004027735.1 Carollia perspicillata
ACTTGAAACCAATTCTCTACTCACAACCCCCTTCAAACCTGACTCCACCATGTATCTGCTACCTGTAATTCCTCAGCTTTTAGAGCTTTACTGGCATCTTGGGACTTGAATTGGCTTGTTCCTTTTTCTTCTTCCTATCATTCCTAATTGCATTTATTTTTTCCTTTTTATTTTACTTAATCTTTATTAATTTTTTTCCATTTTCCTCTAGTATCATAAATTTGGCAAGATTCTAAACAGAGTAAAAGGAGAAAGAAAGAAGCTACTGGAGGTTCATAAATAAATCAGACCAGTGACTACGAAGCAAAATAGCTTTTCCCAGTTACAAGATCTAAGACAATCCTCTCCCCCAAGGAATCCGCATAAAGTAGATACTTTGTGATCTGGTGCACTATGCACCCACAATACCCCCCCACAAGAAACAAAAAAATGCAATAGTGACATTTACTCACTGGATCTAGTAAACTAGTTATTTTCAACTTTTGTGCCACAAGAATTTTGAAAGCATACAATATCTGACTATTTAGTCCAGGCACTCACTTCTTTCTTCTTAGAGTGTCAGATTTTTTAAAAAATGACAACTGCCAACAAAATAATAGCCATCCCATATAAAAGAGTCAAAATTATACCTACTTTTTTGTCAGAGAGGCAAAAAAATATTTTTTTTTGGTGTGCCACAGAATTTTAGTTAACATGTGATGAAAAAGGTTGAAAATTGCTGCAGTAAATATTCCTGTCGGTAGGGTTACATTTCAACTGAATACACAGTATTAACCGTAGGCAACACTCACTATATGTAAGGCATTGTGCTATGTGCTGACATATCACTCATTTCTTCTTCACATCAACCCTATCATCACCAAAAGTTCATTTATTTGTTTTTTTTCCTCTAAGATGGCTCTAGTGGCACCTAGTTGTCCTTAACTTGATTCAAAATAATTTTGTTAGACTGCATTGTGACAACTGTCATATCAATGTGTATTTTAAAAAAAATCAAAATCAGTGAATTTTTGTGTAGCCATTTTAATACTGAAGATAAAAGAAAATATGCAATACTTTTGGTATATTATGTTTTATTATTTAAAGGAAGGTAAAAACACAACTGAAATGCAAAAAAAGATTTCTCCAGTATATGGAGAAGGTGCTATGACTGAATGTGTGAAAAGTGGTTTGTGAAGTTTCGTGATGGAGGTTTTGTTTCTCACTGGACAATACTTCGCGGCTAGGTAGACCAGTTAAAGTTGATAGCGATAGAGACATTAATTGAGATCAATTATTATATCACATGGGAGATAGCCAACATACTCAAAATATTGAAATCAATAAAGTTACTGGTGAAAATGAAAAACACGCCTTTTATTTTATGGAGAAAATATACGGACTTTTTGGCCAACTCAATACCAATTGAAGAAACTGAAGCAAAGGTCAAATACCTTGCCCAAAGTCAGAGCTAATAAGTGGTGAACTCAGAATTCAAACCCAGTCTGTCTTCAGAATTCACATTCTAAAACCATTAAGCATACTGTCTCTAATAATATGACCTAAGATTTACCATTCCTTAACTGTTGAACATTAAGATTGCTTCTGACTTTCTACTATTTCAAACAAATATGTAATAAACATTTTTTGCTGAAATCTCTGTAAAAGAGTTAAGCATTTATTTCTAGGGATTTTCAAAGGCCTTGATATAGCTGAATCATACACACCTCCATCAGTGCCGAATCAGAATGTATAAGTATATTCATTACGAAGGAAATGAGCCTTGATTAAAAACAACTATTATCTAAACATCTGTGAACAAATGAATAAACAAAATGCAGTGTGTATGTGTGTATACATACACATACATACATACATACATACACACATACATACACACACAACACACACATACACACACATACATACACACACAACACAGAACATTATTCAGGAATTAAAAATTAAAAGAAGATGGAAGTTCTGTCATATGCCACGACTCGGATGAGCCTTCAGGACATTATGCTATGTGAAATGACCAGTCACATGAAGACAGATGTGGCATAATCCCACTTACTGAGGTACTGAAAGCAGTCACTCACAGGAAGTTGAAGAGGAGAGGAAATAGGGTGTTGCTCTTCAATGGGTATAGCGCTTCAGTCATTCAAGATAAGAAAGTCCTAGAGACGTGCTCTACAACAACTGTACTTACAGTTCATATACTACAGTGTACACTTGAAAAATGTGTTAAGAGGAGAAAACTCATATGTGGTTTTCACCACAACAGAAAAGGCTTATTCAACTTTTTATCATGCAAAGGCAAGAAGCTTTACAAGAAGATACAGTCTGTTGTGAATCTTAAATTCATATTCGTATATGGTACAGTAAACTGCATACTCTAAAATATCGATAAATCCTATGAACTATTTAGCTTGGTTAGTAACTTTAGCTAAAATTTCAAAATACTTTTTTTTTCCTCTTATGCTACAAAAACACTCTATGCTTCCTGGAATCCAGAGTAAAAAAAGTTAAGGCCTCTATTAGATGTTAAATTGTTTCTATTAGAGACCTTATTTCTCAGAAATAAAATGCCTAAACAAAAGGCTTATGTTACCTTGAAAGTTATAGAACATGTTTTAAAATAATTGTATGTCAGAAAATATATCTGAGATATGAGATAATGCTAGTTTATAAACTGTATATATTAATTTCTCTTTTTACAGGTTTATTTTATTTATTTTTAGACAGAGGGGAAGAGAGGGAGAGAAACATCAATGTGTGTGGTTGCCTGTCACATGCCCCCATCTGGGGACCTAGCCAGCAACCTGGGCTTGTGCCCTGACAGGGAATCAAACCGGTGACCCTTTGGTTTGCAGTTCAGCCACACTGGCCAGGGCAGTATTAATTTCTTTTTATTTTTTTGTGTAAAGAGTATTTTTTATCAGACTTCGTCATAAATTTGGGGTATGTCAGATAAGTGAGAGATCAGCATAATTCCTAGATCACTTTTTGACCATTTACAGACAACTAAATTATATAGAAGTGTGTTTGAGCCATTAATCCAAGATTTTTCAACATTTCTTAAAATTTAAACACAGATTAATGAATAACTTATTATGTATTGTATTTAGAGACTCAAAAATTAATCCCTCCCAACTTCCAAAATTCTGATTGTCCCTCCTCTATATTTTGTTCTTCAGCCAAAAGACCTACAGGTTTTTCTCTGATTATTTTGTGTACATTCCTATACTGTGTCTGATTTATATTACTATTTTTATCTCTGAAAGGCTCTGCCAAAATCCTCCCTTCTTAATGGGTCCTGCTTCAATATCAACAATTTTTTTCTTTTTTAATGCATTTTTATTGTTGTTCAAGTACAGTTGTCTCCATAAATGAATTCAATGAATTCGTCTGATTTTTTTATCCTCGTCTTCTTTTTCTTTTCTTTGTCCTTCCAACTTATGTTATTCAATGTAATATCTAACAGTAAAAAATGGAAGAAAGTTCCACCTGCTGATTCCTTTCATTTATCCACTCTGTAACTGGTAGACAGGAAACAAGTGTTGACAAGAATGTAGAGAAATCAGAACTCATAAATTTCTAGTGAAAATGTTAAATAGTTCAGCACTTGGGAAGAGAGTTTGGAAATTCCTTAAAAAGGTACTCAGAGTTACTATATGATTCAGGAATTCCACTCCTAAGTATATACCCAAGAGAACTAAAAATATGTCCACCCTTGTACACCAATGTTCAATCTAGCATTACTCATTATTCTAAAATGTGGAACCAACACACATGCCCATCAACTAGACAAGAAATGGGTGAACAAAATATGGCATATACACAGTAGAGAATATTATTTGTCAATAAAAAGAAATCAATTACTGACGTGCTATAACATGGATGACCCTTAAAAATATTATGCTAAATGAAGCCATTCACAGAATAACTATTTATATGAACCGTCCAGAAAAGACATCTTTTTTTTTAAATTCACTTATTTTTAAATGCAGTTTATCAGAACGTGCAAATCTTGAGCACCTGAAAGTTGATTAGTAAAATAGTCTAGGGTTGCGGGGCTAGGGGGGACAGTGGTGAGAGAAACATAGAAAGTATGGGGCGTGACAGCTAATGAGTATGGGGTTTCTTTTTAGGGTAATGAAAATTGTCAAAACTTATACTCTGGTGATGGCTACACAACTATCCCAAAAACCATTAAACTATATAGTTTAAATGAAATTTATGGTATGTGAATTATATCTCAATAGAGACATTAAATTGAGAAAGAACATTTGGTAGCTTTCTGAGCTGAAACAATGCAAAGCCTTGTTCTTTTCATGTTAGTGTCTAAATAACCATTGCTATTCTGGCTATAGAGTAGCATTATAATGCACTGAAAATACTGTAGCAAAAATTTAAAAATCAGGATGTTAAAATAACTTTGAACTACATAAAATCACCCTCAAATTTTAATTCTACACCTATTTCAGAACTACAGTCATTCTCGTGGCATCAAGTTTTAATATACATTTAAAAAGCACCTAAATGGAAAATTTAGCCCTGGCTGGGTAGTTCAGTTGGTTAGAGCATCATCCCAACCTGCCATCATTGCAGTTCAATCTCCAGTCAGGGAACATACAAGAATTGACCCATGAGTGCATAAATAAACATAAGAACAAACTGATATCTCTCTTGCTATCTCTCTTTCTATCCCTCTCTCTCATCCCCTCCCTCCCTCCATTCCCCCTTCTCTAAAATCAACGAATTAAAGAAATTTAAGTAAAGACAATTTATTTGCTCATGGTACCATTTAGGAGGAGAAAAGTCTTTACATTTCAACATTACCCGCTTTAAAAAATATTAATAGTAGTAACTAACAGCTAAAGAGATTCATAATACCCATTGTATAAAAAATGTTAACCTGCAAGTATAGACCATACCTCTTGATTTCTTGTCCTTTTTGCTTAGGAGATTCACCTCCATTCAGGATCTGTTCTAAATTCTTTGTTTCTACTGATCCATTTGGTTCTGAATTGGACAGTCCAAGTAATGATCTTACCCGCTGAGACCGTACGTCTAATATGGTATCTGTGTAACCTACTTCCTGAAGATATCTACAAAAGAAAATTAAAAATATTAAATAAGCCCGACATATTGTCAATACCTGCAAACTTATTAACTCAAAATTACATCAAAGGATTTTATAAAAACCCATAATCCCATAAAATATACTCTTCCTTTGCCTCAATAACAGTCTTCTCTGTAGACTATTTCTGGTTTTAAGAGAATAAGGCCAATTACAAATTAAAGTTTAAGAAAGCAAATAGTACAGCCAACACTAATCAAGTGCCAATTATTGAAACCTAAAAAGCCCTAGAGCCTTAAGAGGTTTTTAAGAGTTGATGATACATATATATTTTTAAAAAGTCCAGAAAGTGATAAGGAATGAGCAGAACTAAACCTCAGAACAGTGACATGCTAAGTTTAAACCTGGGTTCTTGGCCAGAGGTAGATGGACAGGTCAGCTCTCTTTCTGGGACCTAATATCTCACTGCATTCCTATCATCCAGTGGTCCTCAAACTTTCTGTATATCTAAACCAGAGGACTTAACCCAGGATTGAGAAAGACAATGAAAAAGAAGGGACCAGATTATGATATTAATACCGATGGTGGGTCATGAATGGCCTTTGTGTTACAAACTAAAAAATCTCCTCCTGCTGAGCTCAGGTGGCCCAGTTGGTGGAGCATTGTCCCAGACACAAAAATGATGTGGGTTTGATTCCCAGTCAGGGCGTGTACAGAAGGCAACTGATGTTTCTACCTCACATTGATCGATCTCTCTCTCTCTCTCCCACCCCGCCCCCCCATCTACCTCCTCTCCTCTTAAAAAACAATGCTTTGATAAGGATTAAAAAAAATTTTTTTTTAAATTTCTTCCTAGCCCTGGCTGGTGTGGGTCAGTGAATTGAGTGCTGACCTGAGAACCAAAGGGTCACCAATTCAATTCCCAGCCTAGGGCACATGCCTGGATTACGGGCTAGGTCCCCAGTGGCAGGGACACACAACAGGCAACCACACAGGCTTCTCTCCTGCTCTTCCCCTCTCTAAAAATAAATCAATAAAATCTTTTAAAAAAAACAAACCAAAACAACTTTCTTCCTAAAGCATTTGATAGGCTAAGGAATGCTAACAAGGAGCTTCATATACCGCTGGTGGAAGAACAAAAGATTTTTAGTAAAAGCTAAAAAGACAGGGAGACTAGACTAGTTAGGACACTAACACAGCATGAAGTAAAACTGGAAAAGAGAAAAATACGCAAAATTCAATCTTAGTGACTAGGTACACTAATAAATATGGGAGTAGAAGAAAAGATACAAGAATTTTGGAAAATGTTCAGATTTCTACCTTGTATTAGATGGTGTTTCTATTCAATGAGATGAGGAATAAACTATCAGAATCTGGTTTACAAGGTACTTATCAGATAATCTTGTAGTATCTACACAAGTGACAATATTTATTAGGCACGATAAAAGAAAGGTCAAAAGCTCAAAAGAGACTAGACTAGGTATATAGATTTAGGAGCCATTAGTGTTTGGTGGTATTTGAAGCCATGAATTTAAATCAAGTTATCTGGAGGAAAAGCATAAGAAAGAACAGAAAGTCTGGGTATACAGACATCTAAGGGGCTAAAAGAGTAAGAGAAACTTACAGGAAAATTAAAAGAAAGTACTTAAGAAATAGATTATATTTTATAATTGGGGGTGAGGGGGATGAGCAGAAATGATAGCAGAGAGTGGTATCAAGAAAGTAAGGAAAGAAGTTCAAAATGGAATGAAGTTAATGTCAAATGTTTCCAGAAGATCAAATATGAACAAAAAAAGGTATTTTAAATATGTTTGTGATAACAGCTTCAGTGAAACATTAAAATGGAAAGCAGACTAGACAACTGAGAAATGAACACAGAAGACCAGGGAGATTAACTACTCTTAAGAAAAATGTGAGAAGAGACAGAACATAAATGCAGGCAATGGGATTAGGCATTTATAGGAGAAATACTATGCAACTGATTTCTCTATAGCTGTAGCCCTCTTCCAAAACCTGCAATCCTCTTCTGGGGGAAACAGCTTCCACCACACTGTAACCATGTGGTCTGAGTGAGCAGCCAAGATTTTATACAATCCAGGTAAAAATAACTGACACAGAGGCAGCTGTTTGATCTAGTCAAGCCAATTCTAATCTGCAGAAATTATTTTCAGTAAAATATTTTCAGCAAAATTATTTTCTCCCTGCCATCTGGAGAAAAGTGATTTTCAGTAGAACAGAATAAAACTGATACACAGAGAACACCAGAGAACAGGAACAGGTCCTGAGTGTTTCCTGTCCCTGGGAATTTGTCAGTGCTTGCTCCAGTTCATTCTTCCTCTCACTCAGTTATTTAGCTTCCGTCAATTCTGCCAGCCACCCCATCATCCTTCCAAACAATATGTTCTTTCTAAAAATTAGTTTGAGTTTTAGTCACTGAGAGTCTGGATTAAGAAATACCTCCGTGAACAAAACATTAATAACTGAGGTGATAAATATAAGGTTTATCACCTTACATTTACAGAAAGGAAAGCAAAAGGTTCATGGAGTTCTCACCTGACAGCCCTCCTAGTTCCAGTAATGTAGAATCTGAGGTGCTCTAATGACAGCAAGGGAGAACGTGCTGAGATGTGGTAAAAGTTTAGAACAGGGGTGTCAAACTCATTTTCACGGGGGCCACATCAGCCTTATAGTTGCCTTCAAAGGGCCGGATGTAATTTTAGGACTGTATAAATGTAACTACTCCTTAACTAGGGGCAAGGAGCTGAGCACTGCCGCCAGGTAGAAACAAGGTGCCAGGCCAGATAAAACAAGGTGGATGGCTCGTGGGCCCTGTGTTTGCCACCTGTGGTTTAGAATCTCTATGGAGCACAATGGGAGGGAGGAGGTGACCAGGGTTATAGAGAAAGGCTCCTTGCAATGTTTAGACAGGAAACCATGAATATGTACTGGCATTCATATGATTCTGTAATTCTTCTCCAAGAATTATTTAGAAGTAGAAGCATGACAGACTGAACTAAGGCTGGGGATGTTGCAATGTAGGTATAGCAAAATGACTGGCAAAAACGGGTTAAGAAGTGAGCAGCAAGGAACCTAAGGGTACTAGCAAAAGGGTGACTGATCACGGGGCCTAAGCTGGAGCCTGGGATATAAAAGCAAACAAAAAAAACCCACAACAAAAATAAAATGAAACCAATCACAGTTTAGAGAGGAGCTAAGGAGTTAAAAAAGTAAAGATCAAGGTGAAGTCAGGGAGCAAAAATACGGGAATTAGAATGAGAAGTGGAATATAAATTAAATGTCAGATTATGGAATAATATAGTTCTAGGGAGCGACAGGGTCAAGAGTCTGACCACAGCGGATTACTGAAATGCAGGTAAAGATGTCTAGAGCTGAGAAGGTTAAATAATTTTAAGTTACTCAGGATATCTGGAGTACATAAGTACTGAAGCTTTCCAAACGTAAGGGAGGAGAACAAATACGAGCAGGGACACCCCCCAAAAAAACCCGAATTTATTTATAAAAAATTGTGTATCTATTCTCATGTATTTAAACTTCAGTCACCTTCCAAGTATTCTCCATTTAATGCAATACATGTATCAAATATTTTGAACAGATATTTTTTCCACTGCTCAAAACAGTTTTTGTCCTCAGATTTTGATGCCTTTTAGTGCTGCCATTTTTTGTTTCACCTCTTCCACACTGGCAAAACATTTCCCTTTGAGGACTTTTTTTCATCCCGGAAAACCTAAAAAAGTTGCTGGGTTGAGAGATCCAGTGAATAGGGACGGTAGGACATGGGGGTCATGCTGTTTTTAGTCAAAAGCTGCCAAACCGTCAGCAGAGTGTGGCCAGGGACACTTGTAAACCACCCATCGTGAAATGGGCAAATACACTGCAAGAGGCTTCAAAAAAAATTCACTGAAGCTGAACGCAGCTTCTCATGACAACGCTAGTGGGTACACTGATACAGATGGGTTGGTTCCTAGAACACTCATCTAGCAGGGGACACCTGTACTACAAGGGGCCCACCTTCCAGAAGGTAAATCCAGGGGGGTTTTGAGGGGTTCTTCCATGTAGATAAAAGACAGTAAAATTTGCCACAGAAGTTTTTCTAATACAATAAATAAATAATAAATAAAGAATTCAAATGGTAAAAAGGTTCCCCAAAAATTCCAGTAAAGGTAGGACTTTGTAAGCCACTTCTGAAGTTTCAGATAACCTGTTAAATTCTTTCTCTGAATCATCTCACTTAAAGTCAAAATATGTAAATTTGCAATGATAAAATCAGGAGTGTCTACAAATCAAACTATCTACATTGTTTTTGCTCTGGCCTTGAAGGCATCTAGTCTTTACAACATTCTACCCCGCAAATAAAAAAAAACAGCATTACCTTGAGGAACATTCAGAGGAAACAAACTTTAACCAAAGCATTAAAAAAGCAATATGAAAACTATACATGTTGTCCCACTATCATTAAATAATTTTTTCACTTGAAGAGTGAGTGAATATAAACACTTTATATCTAGGCCCTTAAAGCTGAAAATGAGCCATTACTCACTGTCTTAACAGCTGTCTGCCTTGCTTCCACGTTAACTGGCTATTCTGAGGCGCTGTGGGAGCTTCTGTGTCTTTGGTTTCTTCTAAAAATTAACAACAAAAAAAGACAAGTTTGATACACATTATTTCAACTATTGAAAATATTGGCAAAGTTTTCTAAGGGACAAAGTCTCACAAAAATATACCTAAATATTATATAAAGGACAGAAGAAAATTAACTTTTACTGAGTATTTACTATGGATGACACTCATTTCAAATGTGTTTGTTCCAATAACTCAAACACTTAGGTACTACCCTCTTTGTTTTAAAATCAGGAAAAGTTATGTACATTAACTATAACTATTGGGGATTCAAAAATAAAAGCCCAAGCTTTGAAATGCAGTATTATTATAATTATTTTTTAGTTGCCAGAATTATACTGAGTTGAATGCTTCTGAAATTGAAAGGCTATACTTAATATTTACATCAGCTATTCAAAAGCAACACTGTTAAGAAATTAGGTATATATAAAACAATTAGTTATATATAACTTAATTTTGAGTTGGTATCAGTAGACTCTAAGTTTATATCACAGAACTTTATATAGTCAATTTCATTTTTAGAACTAAAACTTAAACCAGAAAATAGTTTTTACTACAGGCAGAAAACATTTTTTATTCCCATGTAACAAAGTATATGTATTTTAAAAGTTTAATAAATAGTATAATTTTAGTTCAGTTAAGCTCTGAATAAGTATCCTTAGATTATACCATTTTGTTTATTTTTAAATCACATATAACATAATCATTGCAGGAAAAAAATACATTAAAAAATTGCCCAAAATCCTATCATCAAGTGTTAGTATTTAAGACTTTATCATTCCATAGTTTCCAGCTGAGTACACCCATAAACGTCTCCCCTCCTTAAAAAAAAGGGCAGTACGTACACTGCACTGTAAGCTGCTTTTGACACTCACTGTATCTTGAACAGTCTCTCTATGGCAATAAATATAGATTAACATCATATAAAATTATTATATAATATTCCATAGAAAGTATATACCTATTCAATTTAACCAGTCCCCTAATGTTGAAATTAGTTTCCATTATTCACTATCATAAATAATGCTGCTAAGGATATCCTTGAAGTACATCGTAAGCGTACAGCTCAATCAATTTTTGAACACACTCATGTAACCAGTACCTAAATGAAGAAACAAAACATTGTCAGCATCCCAAATGTTTTCCTTTGCCCTTTTCAGTCACTAGATACTTTGAGAGGAACATCAATACTATTCCGAATTCTAAAAACTAGATTAATTTTTTAATTTACTAATGTTAAGTCAATTATATCAATGTTCAACTTCATGTGTATGTAACTCATCCATGTTGTCAGGTTCATTTAGTTAACTTTTGTTCCTAAATAGCATAATGCTACACTAAAATATCACAATATATTTATGCATTCTAATCCTGAAGAATGTTCAAGTTGTCTCTAGTTTTTTACTATTAAAAATAATGACATCACGAACATTTTTATAGAAGCCTATGGTGAACGTATGTACGCATTTTAGGGAGTGGAACACCTAGGAATGGAATTACTGGGTCACAGGATATGCTGTTTCCTTTAGTACTATCACTGAAAAATCACTTCCAGAGTTCTGTCAATTCACAATCCCAACACCAGAAGGCCTACAGTTCTGGCTGGTCCACATCCTCAACAACACTTGACTTTCTTTTTTTATTTTAGCCATTCTTTTAGGTGCCTAACTATATTGTGCTGTGGTTTTAAGCTATACTTCTTCAAAAACTAATAAAATTGAGCATCATTTCATGTGCTTCTTGGCCATTTAGAAATATTACTTTATCGGGTGCCTTTTTAAGTCACTGGCCCGTTTTTCTACTGTTACGGACTTTTAAAATCTACATGTAAAAATAAAGGAGTGCTTTACATAGCTGGGCACAACCCATTTTTCAGGGTTAGGCTTACGTTATGTATACTGGCATTATTGAGACAGGGGTATAAAAACATGCATATCTTGTACTTCTACCAAGTCAATATTTTGCATATTTTCTCTTATTTTACATTTTGCTTTATTTTGGGCATCAGTATTGACATTAAAAAGTCAATACTGATTCACTTAATGTTTACCTCTATACTTTGCTGTTAATTATTTTATCCCACTTTGTCAGCATTATGTGTTTTTGACCATCCCTTTTGTTTGTTTTTTCTCCAACAATCTACTTTGTTACTATGGTGTATCCTATAAATAAAATACATGGATGTTATTTTATTCCTCAATTTGAGGAAGTTTTAATAGTTAGATTTAAAACAAGTTTAAAAACAAGTCTGCTTTTATCTGACTTCAGTTGTGGGCAGAGATGTTTAGCTGCTAAATCATTTTGCTTATACCCACTGCTGCACTAAGACCAGCCAATTCTGCCTCTGGTTCCAGGAACAATGTGGCTGCAACCAGCCTCCTTCCTCACATTTCATAAAGTTGGAGGACAGCCCTTGAGTGCTAGAAAGTGACTGCTTATTTTCTGAATACACTAAGTTATATTAGAAAGTGGAGAAAAACCCAAAGTGGAGAAAAACCCAAAAGAAATCAACTGCAAGTTTTATGTATAAAGTGTTTCTGTGCCTAGTTCTAAGTACTTAATATCAAACTAATAACCAAATAATTAAATTTGTAAAATTTAATACCTAACTTAAAAAAATTCCATATATCAATTTTACTGTCCCTACCATACATGCTTTGATATTTTAGATATGGAGACAACTACAGAAGGCAAATTATGTATCCAAAAAGACATCATTTTCTTGTTTTAGCAACTGACATCCAACAACAGCAAAAAATTGAGCTTATACCATCAAAATGTATAAAGAAATGGATTCTAAATATACCTGAGAAATTGCTAGTAATATTTCCAAATATTGTAAAATACAAATCAAAATAAATTATTAGATTTTTAGACTACTCTAATCGTAATCATATAAAACTCTAAAATTAACATTGAACTGCTCACTCTTTCCTATGTCCAGCCCTCCCTTCCCTGCGTAACTATTCATCACATGCTACTCTCAGACTCACTATTCACTCACTATCTGTTTAGAGAGACACAAGGTCAACTGGAAATAATTTTTCATTCTCTTATCCTTTTTTGGCTTCCTCTGCAGTTTCCAAATTCAATCAAATTTCCAAGTTCTTTAGAACTAAACTGAGTTAATCATAGCTTCTACAGACAAAAAAACAAATAAGCTTATACGGGATAAGACAAGGATTGCCTACAGGGGGAGACAGACTTACTAATTCATCACCTTCCACTTCTAATTACTAAAAAAAAAAAAACACCCACAGTTTTACATAGGTTTCAATAAACCTATGTAAACAATAAAACTAGGACAAATAACCTCAGAATTGAGATATAACTACTTCCTTTCATTAATTTATTATTTTCCCCAAAATTCTAGGCAGTTGTACAACAGTCAGTTGACTAACCAACACTTTCAAAGGAAAATAGGAGGAAAGAGAACATGTCTGTTAAATAAAAATGTGCTTATAGCAATTATTCTTGGGAAGGGGTGGGAGTGGCGTGAAGAGAGAAGAATAGAGTTTACCTGATTCAAAGGTTGGCATTTTCAAATCACCTTGGTTCAGTTCGGTGCCATATTTTAATTTGTGATATTTTGCCCTGAAAATTTAATAAGAAATTGTTTTAAAAAATTTGTTTTCCTTCTCCAGTTAAGTAATTACTAGATTTCACAAAAAACAAATAAAACAATATGAACACGTTTCTTCAACTTAACTTGCAAAGGATGTTGTTGAAAAAAATATACTGCTATAAAAGGCGGGGGGGGAGGTAAATTACCCAACTAACATATATACCCAAGTGAAAAAACAATCCTGATCTCTCAAAAAAAATTCCAAAATTTAAGATTCCACAGAACAAAAGATATTTCAATGTGAAGATTTTTACCCTCTTTTTCTTTTCTCATATAATACTCAAATCAAAATATCACCTTACATTTTAGGCAAAGTTTGTATCTCTGAAAGAGCTTTCAAATACCTTGTACAATGATATAAGAGAATAATAATGTCCTAATTTATTTTATTCATGTAATAAAATGAAATATACATACCTTTCTTGTTTTAATGCATACTCTAACATCTTTATTCTTCTTACTAAATCCTTCTTCAAGTTTTCTTGACCTTTTCTTTCTCCTTGCAAAAATGCTATTCGGGCCTAAAAATATAAATGGTCCATTTATTTTCGTTTTTTCTTAACTGTTCATAGGAAACTGAAAAAAGGAAAACAGTAAACTTCTGCACTTTTATTCACGACAGCAAGACTTAAAATTCAGAGAAGTAGTCAATCAAACTTTGTTAGATAACACAATCACTTTAAAAATAAAGAGAGTCCTGGCTGGTGTAGCTCAGTGGATTGAGCACAGGCCTAAGAACCAAAGGATCATGGTTCGATTCCCAGTCAGGGCACAGGCCTGGGTTGCTGGCCAATTCCCAGCAGAGGACCCATGAGAGGCAACCATACATTGATATCTTTCTCCCTCTCTCCTTCCCTTCTCCTCTAAAGATAAATAAATAAAAATCTTTAAAAAATTAGTTTGAGAGTAAAATATAAAAAATAAATAGATGAAGACAGTACAAATTAACTACTTTCTTATAATCTTTAGTCACTAATACCAGTAATTTTACATAACCTTAAAAAAAATTTTATATGAAAAAATTGTATCTAATTCCTGACATAAGTCATAAGAAACTAAAAATAATATTATATTCACAAATAGACAAATATTTTTTCTAAATGATATTGTTTCAAAAACCAGTAGTAAATGACTGTTTTCATCAAAGAACTTCTCTATTACCCTTTTTTAAAAATCATATAAAATCATCCACAACTTCCTAACACCTGAGAAGTAATAGATACATAACACTTCAGCTACATAACACTCCTAAATAGTTTCAAAATAACAATAAAGATCTAGGAGGAATGGTAAAAATTCAGAACCCAGTATAGCGTGTGGCAAAAGTAAGTTTCACAGTTGTTCTTTGCATGGAAAATAATAGAATAAAAAAAAGTAGCATCTATGACTCTCAAGTTATGGGGCAAAGGCAAAATATGTCAATGTCATATCTCAATATGTCATTTTCAGCCTCAAAAAGTTCTGAGTTTTTCTTTAGTATGAGTCACATACTATAGAACCATATGTGACTCCAATTTTCAGATTTCATAAGCATTTGACAATTAGCCATGCAAAAAGATAAAAGCAGCTTATTGTTTCATAAAAAGTTGTAACTGATTTTCTGATTGGGAAAGGCATTATAAAGTGAAACATATAATGTACTCTAAGGGATCACAAAGAAAATATTACAAAATGGTAATGCTTCCAATTAAAATCTTCTATTGTGACAATTTATTTTCACTTTTCTTTGCCATTTTCATATTTAAAAACATCCATGCATACAGAATCTAGTAGATTAAAAACAAGCACAAACCACACACATGGACACACATCCAAAATCTCAAAGCAACTTCTGAACAGAAGCTGAATGGAGGCAATTCACAGACACAGGACAAGGAAAAGATGAGATTTCATTAAAACAAAACCTTTAAAAAGACATGGCCTACACAAAAGTACCTGGAGAGGAGTGTAAAAAGCAGATGACAGATAAGTCATCAGTATTGGAATTGACCTGTTGACCCTGTATTACCAAATATCTAGACAGGTACTTTGTCAAAAAAGGTAAAGGAAAAGTCTGATAGTGGTAACGAAGACCAATTAAATATAAGAGATTTGGCATTTGGGAAAGGATCATTGACAATGAACTGTCAACTACTTTTACAGGTCATAATGCACTACTAAAAGTCTAATCTCTGCAAATACTTTAGAAACTAACCTCAAAAAAATTTAACATGACATCAGAAAACAAAAGTATACAAAAATAAACCAATAAAGATGTGCAAGATCTGTGCATGAAAAACTTAAAACTTCAACTGAGACATGAAAAGATAACCTAAATGAACAAGCAGACTCACTACTGAGATAACACTAATTTTCATAAAAACCAAGACAGTTAATGTAATTCCAATCAAACTCCCAGGGTATGTGTGCGTGCACACACACACGTGTGTGTGTAAGAGAGACAAGAAAAAGAGAAACTTGACAAACTGATTTTAAAAATCACAAGGAGACCTGGCTGGTGTAGCTCAGTGGATTGAGTGCGGGCCTGAGAACCAAAGGGTCACGGTTTGATTCCCAGTCAGGGCACATGCCTGCGTTGCAGGCCAGTTCCCAGCAGGGGACACGAGAGAGAACCATACATTGGTATCTCTCTCCCTCTCTCCTTCCCTTCCCCTCTAAAGATGAATAAATAAAATTTTTAAAAATAAAATAAATAAAATTCACAAAGAAATCAAAATTGTCAAGAACAAGCAAGACTACTGTAAAGGATGAAGTGGTAGAACTTGCCCAGATATTAGAATGTGTTATAAAGCTGCAAAAATTAAGATGGTGATTGGTGCAAAGATAGACAATCAGATTGAAGACACAAAACAAAGCTAAAAAACAAACCAATGCATAGAAGGTCACATGATTTATGAAAGGCAGAAGTTTTAGAACACTGAGGAAAGAATGGTCATCCCAAAAAATGGTGCTTACATCAGTTCCAGGAGGATTATAGATCTAAATGTGAAGGCAGAACAAGAATGCTTTTAAGATGTAATATGTATCTTCATACTGTCAGATTAAGAAAAGAATTAATAAAGACAAAAGCCTTCACCATGAAACAGGACAGGTAAATTCATCACTAAAGAACTTCTATTCAAGCTAAAACAGGGATTGGCAACCTACCACAGGCTTGTTTTTCTAGAGCCCCAGAAATAAAACTGGTTAAAAAAAAAAAGAACAACAACAAACAAGAGAAGAATAAGCCACATGTACCCAACATGGCCTGAAGGGCCTAATGTATTAACCATTCAAGTTTGCAAAATTCCTATACTAGTATTAGGGAAAACAGACTTTAACCAAAAAAGGTTATAAAACATAAAGGTATTATATATTAATAAGACATTCAACACAGCAAGCTTTAACAATTATAAATATCCAAATACCTAATACAAATCCAAACTAACAGAATTAAAGGGAGAAATAGTTCCACAATAATAGCTGGAGACTTCGATACTCCAATCTCTATAACTAATAGATAAAGAAGACAGAAGATAAGGAAATAGAGGACTTGAACAATGCAGTGAACTACCTAGATCTAATAGGCATAGCAGAACACTCTCCCCAACAATAACAGAATATATATTCTTCTCAAGTTAACATGGGATATTCTCCAAGATAGAAGATCACAAATTAAGTAATAATGGATTTAAAAAGAGATACATATCTCAAAAAAAAAACAAAAAAACTTCCAACCAGATAGATGACGTTCAAAATCTAAAACAAAAACAAAGTCAAAAAAGTCACCAATTTGTAAAAATTAAATAGCACTATTATTAAACCACCAATGGAACAAAGAAATCACAAGGAAAAATGGAGAGGAGTGAAAACAAACCAGAACATATGAAAACTTAAGGGACACAGCAAAAGCAGTACTAAGGGGAAATTTCACAGTTATAAAAGCTTACATTAAAAAAAATTAGAAAGAGCCCTGGCTAGTAAGCTCAGTTGGTTAGAGTGTCATCCCAATATGCCAAGATTGTGGGTCTGATCTCCAGTCAGAGCACATATAAGAAGCAACCAATAAATGTCTAAATAAGTGGAAAAACAAATCTCTCTTTCCTGCCCTTTCTCTCTCTCTCTCTCTAAAATCAATAAATTAAAAAAAATTTTAAAGAAGATCTCAAATCAACAAAATACAACTTTGGGAACTAGAAAAAGAACTCACAAGAAAAGAAATACTTATGATTAAAGCATAGATAAATGAAATGGAGAACAGAAAAACAAAATAATATAAAAGTTAAAATCAATCCTTCTAAAACATTTCCAAAAACTGAAGAGTGAACACTCCTTAACTCAATGAGGCCACCATTGCCCCAATACCAAAGCCAGATAAAGACACTACAAGAAAACTACAAGCCAATATTCGTTATAAACACTGATGCAAAAATTCTCAACAAAATACTAGTAAATCAGATTCAGCAGCTTATAACTAAAATTAACAAAAATTACCCATCATGACCAAGTGAAATGTATTCCTGGACTGCAAGGATGATTCAACATAAGAAAATCAATCAATGCAATATACTACATTAAAAGAATAAAGGAGGAAAAACCGTATGAGCATTTTAAAGGATGCAGAAAGAGAATTTGACAAAATTCAATACTCTTTCATGATAAAAGACACTCAACAAACTAGAAATAAAAGGAAACTATCTCAACATAATAAAACCATATATAAAAAACCCACAACAAACATATGAATAGTGAAAGGCTGAAAGCTTTGCCTCTGAAGTCAGAAGAGGGCAAGGATGCCTACCCTCAACACTCCATTTCAACATAAATAGAAGTACTAGCCAGAGCAATGAGGCAAGAAAAAGAAATGAAAACAAAAAGGAATAGGTAACATTACCTCTGTTAACATATGCTTATATGTTGAAAACCCCAAAGACTCCATAAAAATCTGTTAGGACTACCAAATTCAGCAAGGTAGCAAGATACAGTCAACATACAAAAATCAACATCATTTCTTCCCTGGTAGCATGGCTGTTAGTTGGAGCATCATTCCATGCACCAAAGGGTTGCCAGTTCGATCCCCAGTTGGGGCATGTTCAGAAGGCAAGCCATTGATGTGTTTCTCTTGTATCAATGTTTCTGTCTCTCACCCCACCTCTCTCTCTAAAATAAATGGAAATATGTCCTCAGGTGAGGATAAAAAAAATAAACAGAATTTATTTATATTATCAATGAAAAATCATAAAATGGAATTATGAAAGCAATTCCACTTACTGTAGCATCAAAAAGAGTAAAGTCCTTAGGGATTAAAATACAAAAAACAAATGGAAACACATTTCATGTTCCTGGATTGGAAGACATTAAATCCACACATTCAACACAATCCCTATCAAAATCCCAATGACATTTCTTGCAGTTATTAAAAAAAAAAAAAAAAAAACCCATCCTAAAATTTACATGAAATCTCAAGGGATGCCCCGCCCCCACGAATAATAAAAACAATATTGAAAAAGAACAAAGTTGGAGGCCTCACACTGTCTGATTACAAAACATACTTGAAGCAACAGTAATCAACCATAAGATACTCGCAAAAAGACAGACATATAGACTAACAGAACAAAATAGAGAAATCAGAAATGAACCCTTATGTGTGTGGTCAAATGATCTTAGAAGAGAGTGCCAAGCCTACACAATGGGAATGGATCTGTCTCTTCAGCAACTGGAATTGGGAAAACAATATCCACATGCAAAAGGATAAAACTGGACCATTACCTAACACCATATACAAAAATTAACTCAAAATGGATCAAAGCCCTAAACATAAGACCTAAAGCTTTAAAATTAGAAGAAAGTATAGGACAAAAGCTTCACAACATTATATTTGGCAATTTATTGGATATGACACAAGGGCACAGGTAACAAAAGAAAATATGAACAAAGTGGACTTGATAAAAATTAAAAACTTTTGTGTATCAGTGAACACTATCAACACAGTGAAAAAGCAACCTATAAAATGGAAATATTTGCAAATCACCTTATCTGACAAGAGATTAATATTTAGAATATACAGATTTCTAAAACTCAACAACAAAAGCCCAATTTAAAAAGAGGCAAAAAATTTGAACAGATATTTCTCCAAAGATCACAGCGATAAGTATATGAAAAGATGCTCAATTATCACCAATCATTGGGAAAGGTCAGGGGAGACAAGCCACAATAAGATACCACCTCACTAGAATATCTACTATTAAGAAAAAAACTCAGCAAACAAGTGTTGAAGATTTGAAAGAAACTGGAACCCTTATGTATTGTGGTATAAATGTAAACTAGTACACTCACTGTGAAAAACTAAATATAATCACCATATGTGCCAGCAATTCCACTTCTCCGTATCTTTCCGAAAGAATTGAAAGCATAGTCTTGAGGAAATACTTAAACGCTCATGTTAATAGTAGCTCTGTTTACAACAGCTAAAAACCCAGAAGCAACCCAAGTGTCTCATCAACAGATGAGTGGATTAGTACAACAAATTGTAAACATTTAAAACGTGGTGGATATTAACCCAACTATAATTTCTTTAAGTGTGAATTTAAGCCAATTAAAAGAAAGAAAATGTCTGGGTGGGTAAAATACAAGACAATTATATGTTGCCTACAAGAAACCCACATTAAATATAAACATAGAAAAGTTAAAGGACAGATTAAAGAGAAAGATAAAACATGCAAACGCTAATCAAAAGAAAGCTGCAGCAGCTACATTAACTGCAGACAAAGCAAACTTCACATGAAGGAAAGTTATCATGTTACAGAAAATTGAAACGATCAGACACCGGAGGGGTTCAAGAGCACTGATCCTTTATTCACACATGGTCCCAGAGGAGTCCAACTCCAAATTCTGGGCCCCGGACAAAGGGGTTATAGGACTTATATACTCTATCCCTTCTGGGCTACGTGGCAGAAGCGATACAGAAGCGGAACGCGGAAGTTAACTCGGGTTTCCTTATATGGCTAGTAAGTCCTCTATCTTTTGGCGCGCCCATGGGGCTGGTTTTTGCCTGGCTGAAGCTGGGCGTGGGGCTCCTATGCTAAGGCCTACTGGGTTTGGGTCACTTTCTCATATCAATCAGGGATAAAGAGAAACACCACGTAATGATAATGGGGTCAATTCTCCAAGAAAAGGAAACAATGGTTAACATGTATGCACCTAACAATAAATAGTGTGTCAAAACATGAAGCAAAAACTAATAAAATTGCAAGAAAAAAAATAGATTAAGCCACTATTACAGCTGGGGACTTCAACACCCCTCTGTCAGTAAGTGAGTGACAGCTCCAGTCTGTAGAAAAATCAGAAAGTCAGGAAACTGACATCAATACAATACTTCAACCAACATCAACAGAATACACATTCTTCTGAAATTTACATTGACATTCATCAAGACAGACCATCCTATGGACTATAAGAACACCTTAACAAATTTAAGAGATAAGGAGTCATACAGATGTGTTCCCCTCTCTGGCAGTGTCTGTCTTTTATCGTAATTTACCATGTATAATGTGAACCCACATTTTTGCCCAAACTTTCAGGGGAAAAAACCCTTTCATTTTAATTTTTAAATTCAATTATTTATTTATTTATATTTAAATACTTGTTTTACGTATTATAAAGGAATTTTAGCATTTATTTTTGAACATATGGATATCGTTGTTGCTTTCTAGAGATACACTTTTAATGCATAAGCATAAATAAAAGAATTAAAATATTTTTATAGATACAGAATTAGTACTACCCACATGCGGTGAGCAGCCTTGTTTTTCCCTCAGGAATTTCGGCAAAATAATGCACATTATACATGACAAAATATAGTAATTGGCTTTAAATTCATATTTTAAATGTTTATTGATATAGTTAGATTAATATCTACAAGATTTATAAATTTTCCATTTGTTGTACTTGTTCTTTATCATCCTTTTCAGTCTTTTTTGGTGTTAATTGAGCATTAAAAAAAGATTTTATTGATTTATTTTTACACAGAGGGAAAGGGAGGGAGAAAGAGAGGAAGAGAAAGGTTGATGGGCAAGTGAAACACCCATCAGCCACCCCTCACACACCCCCAACCAGGGACTGGCCTGCAACCCAGGCACATACTCTAACCAGTAACTGAACCTGGACCCCTCCTCGGCTTGCTGAACGACATCCAACTCATGGGGCCAGAACCAGTCAGGGCTAATTGAGCACTTTATCTTGTTCCATTTGTATATCCTCTCAGACCACAATGGAATTAAACTACAACTCAATAAAAGACTGCCCTGGCTGGTGTGGCTCAGTGGATTGAGTGCCAGCCAGCCTGCGAACCAAAGGGTCACCAGTTTAGTTCCCAGTCTAGGGCAAATGCCTGGGTTGCAGGCCAGGTCTCCCGCTTTCTCCCTCCCTTCCTCTTTGTCTAAAAAGAAATAAATAAAATCTTTTAAAAAATCAATAAAAGATAGTTGGAAAAACCTCAAAGTACATGGAGATTAAATACCACACTTCTAAGTAATATATAGTCAAAGTACAAAGAAAAAGTTTTAAGTTTTTTTAACTAAATGAAAAGGGGAAACATCAAAGTATGTGGGAAAGTACAGGGAAATTTACAGGGAATCTATATATTAGAAAATCTAAAATCAACAAGTTAGCTTTCATTTTAGGGAAGTAGAGAAAGAATAGCATTACAAACTCAAAGCAAGCAGAATAAAAACTAGAGCATGAATCGGTAACATGGAAAATAATAAACCATAAAGAAAATCAATGAAGCTGATTCTTTGAAAAGATCATAACATTATCTTCTAGCTAAGCTACCTAAAAAGAGTGAGAAGACATAAATAACAAATTAAAAAATGGGTCATCACTAGAGATTCCATGGACAATCTGGATAATAAAAAAAATACTATGAACTCTATGCCCACAAACTTTATTTTTAATTTATTGAGGTAACACTGGTTAATAACATATACATTTTGTATCTAATTATAATAATACTATAATTAGATATCTGTATATTCTATCTGTATGCTCACCACTAAAAATCTAATTTCTCCATTACCATACACCTGACAAACTTTTTTAAAAAATTTCAAGCACAGTTGACATATAATGCTGTATTATAGTTTCAGGTGTACAACAGTGATTTGGCATTTATTCATATCATCAAGTAATCACCATAAATCTAGTAACCATCTGTTCCTATACAGTTATTAATGATATTGTTAACTATATTCCCTATGCTGTACATTAAATCCGTGTGACCTATTTATTTTATATCTGGAAGTTTGTACCTCTTTATCTCTTTTACCTTATTTGTCCATCCCCTACCTCCTCTCCCCTCCAGCAACCATCAGTTTTGTTTCCTGTGTCTATGAGTTTGTTTGTTTTGTTGGACTTTTAGATTCCACACATAAATGAAAACACGCTGTATCTGTCTTTCTTTGTCTCACACTTCATTTAGCAAAATACCTTTTATCCATCCATGTTGTTGCAAATGTCAAGATTTCATTCTTTTTTATAGCTGAGTTATATTCCATTGCACATATATACTACATCTTCTCTATCCATTCATCTATCAAGACACTTAGGTGCTTCCATATCTTGGCTATTTTAAGTAATGCTACAATGAACATAGGGGTGCATAAACTAGTGTTTTCATTTTGGGGGGGGGGGATACCCAGAAGTGAACTTGCTGGGTCATATAGTAGTTCCATTTTGAAGTTTTTGAGGAATCTCTGTCCACAAACTTGATAACTCTAATGAAATAGACTGATTATAAAGATGTAATCTACCAAAATTCATACAACAAAAATAGATAATTTGAATAGCCCTGTATCTACTAAAGGAATTGAACCAGTAATTAATAACCTTCCAAACCAGAAGACACCAGGCCAAGAGGGACTCACTGGTGAAGTCCACTAAACATTTAAAGAAAAAATAATACCAATTCTCTACATCTACTCAGGAAATAGAAGCAAAGGGTATACTTGTTAACTAATTTATTGAAATCAGCACTACCCTAATCCTAATACCAAAATCGGACAGACATCACAAGAAAACTACCAACTACTCTCTCTCATGGATACAGAGGCAAAACTCCTCAACAAAATATTAGCAAATTAAATACAACTATCTATTATCTATCTGTACACTCTCTCACACACACACACACACACAAATTATCTAACAAGTGGGATTTGAGTATGTAAGGCTGGTTCAACATTTGAAAATCTATTAATGTAATCTCTATTGTTAATTGGCTACATAGTCTAAAGAAGAAAAAAACCTATGACTGTATTGATAGATGCAGAAAGCATCTGATAAAATCAAATACCATTCACACCAAATATTCCCAACACACTAGGGATAGGAACTTTTGCAACTTGATGAAAATGATCTATCAAAAACCTATTGCTGAGTATCATGCTTAATGGTAAGAAACTAGACACTTTCCCTCCTAAATCAGGAACAAGGAAAGATGCTCCCCCTTTACCACTCCTAGTCAACATCATACACAGATTTCTAGCTAATGCAATAAACAAGAAAAGAACATTTTAATTGGAATGATACAAAGAAGATCAGCATGGTCACTGAACAAGGATATCATGCAAATTTGTAAAGTATTCCATTGTAGAAAAGGAAGGAAGGAAGGAAGGAAGGAAGGAAGGAAGGAAGGAAGGAAGGAGGGAGGGAGGGAAGAAAAGCTCCAAGCACATCAATTATGAAGAAATAAGACTGTCAGCAGATGGCATGAATATCTACATAGGAAATTTTAAAGAATTAACAATGACAAAAACTCCTAGATTTAATTAGTGATTATATCAAGGTTGTGGGATATAAAATTAATACACAAAAGTTAACTGCCTTCCCATATGTCAGCCACAAAAACTGGAATTTGAAATTAAAACTGAATGCCCAATACAATTTATATTAGCAGCAAAAAAAATTATGTATATATAAATCTAACAAATGATGCATAGAGAGCTATACAAAGTAGCAAAAAAAAAAAAAAAAAAAAAAAAAAAAAAAAAAAAAAAAAAAAAAAAAAAAAAAACCCGATGAACAAAATCAAAGATCTAAATAAAGGGAGAAATATTCCATGTGTATATATTAATGGAAAGAATATTTTGAGACAACTTTTTCGAACTTGATGTGTAGATTCAATGCAATCCCAACAAAAACTTTAGCAGTTATTTGGTGGTTATCAACAAACTGATTCTAAACTTGATATAGAAAGGCAAAAGATTCATAATAACACAATAGGGAACAGAAGCAAAGTGGGAAGGCTGACACTGTCAGACTTCAAGACTTACTGTATCTATCTGTATCTCTCTCTCCTTCCTCCTTCTCTGTATAGAATATAAACACATATGTATACTATGTGTGTATACAAGGGCTGTCTGGAAAAATCCAGCCACTGTTAATATAATGAGAGTGATTTGCACAACATTAACATAACCAGGCAGCCAAGGAGAGTGTACTGGAATGTGCATGTGTGAACATTGACAACTTCTCTATATTAGTCAGTGAGGTTGGTAGATGCCACTGAGTGAGCATGTGTACCCTGTGGCCATTCCATTCAAAATGTCTGAGCAAGCTGAGCAATGAATCTGCATCAGACTTTGCATTAAGCATGAACATTTCTCTGTGGAAACTATTTGGATGATTCAGAAGGCTGCAGCTATGGGCAACCACTGATTGGCAGCTTCATCAGGATAATGCACCCACTCACGCATCCCATTTTGTGCAGATTTGTTTGCAAAACATCAAATCACCTGGCAACTCAGACCCCCTATAGCCCAGATATGGCACCCTGAGACTTCTGGTTTATCCAAAAAAACTAAAATCATCTTTGAAAGGAAAGAAGTTTCAGGAAATCTCAATGAGATTCAGAAAAATAAGATAGGACAGCTGATGTTGACTGGGAAAACTGTGTGAGGTCCCAAGGTGCGTACTCTCAAGGGGACTGAGGCATCGTTGTCCTATGTACAATGTTTCTTGTATCTTTTATGTTCAATAAATATCCCCATTTTTCATATTACGTGGCTGGATACCTTCTGGACAGACCTTGTATATTCATTCTATATTAAATATATAATATACTAAATGTATAGTAGAAAACTATAAAACTTGTAAAACACAGAAGAAAACCTAGGTCTGGTGATGAGTTTTTTTTTTTAAGATTTTATTTATTTATTTTTAGAGACAAGGGAAGGGAGGGAAAAAGACAGGAAGAGAAACATCAATGTGTGGCTGCCTGTCACCCACCTCCCCACCAGGGACCTGGCCTGCAACCCAGGCATGTGCCCTGACTGGGAACCGAACTGGCAAGCCTTCAGTTGGCAGGCCTGCAGTGAATCCACTGAGCTACACCAGCCAGGGCTGGTGATGAGTTTTAAAATACAAAACCCAAAAGCATGACCCATGGAAAAAAATGGGTAAAGTTCAATTCTATTACATTGAAAATAGTTGTATTCTGCAAAAGAAGTTTAAAAGAATGAAAGGACAAGCCACAGACTTGGGAGAAAATATGTGCAAAACATGTATGTGATAAAGGACAAGTATCTAAACTATCAAAGCATTTTTTTAAGATTGTATTTATTTATATTTAGACAGAGGAGAAGGGAGGAAGAAAGAGAGGGAAAAAAACATCAACATGTGGTTGCCTCTTGCACGCCCCACATGGGGGAACCTACCCCACAATCCAGACATGTGCCCTGACTGGGAATCGAACTGGCAACCCTTTGGTTCGCACGCCAGTGCTCAATCCACTGAGCCACACCAGCCAGGGCTATGAAAGCATCCTTAAAACAACTATTCTTAATAACCAACTCTTATTAACAACTCTTATTTCTAAAAGAGCACACTCTCTCCTTGAGAGAGTGGCTGTGCTGTCGCTTTTCCTCCACAGGACTCGGTAGTCCATGTGAATTTATATTGTCTCATCCACAACACTGGGGACACTGCTGGCCAGTGTCCGCATCACCAATGCACACATGTTGGAATGGCTGAAATCCAAAAAACTGGCCAGAAGTGGTAACACAAACTGGCATTCATTACTAATAAGAATGCAAAATAGTACAGCCACTTTACAAGACTCATTGGCAGTTCATCACAAATTAAATGTAATTTTACCATAAAATCCACCAATCATGTTCTTTGATTTACCAATGTAAATCTAAAGCCAGTGTTCACAAAAACTCTACATATGAATGTTTACGCTTGCTTTACTCCTCATTGCCAAAACTTGGAATCAACCGAACTACCCTTGAATAGGTGAATGGATAAATGAACTGTGGTATACCCATACATGGGAATATTATTCGGCAATAAAAAGAAATGAACTAACAAGTCATAAAAAGACAGGGAGGAACATTAAATACATATTCCTAAGTGAAAGCAGGATAAGAGGCTACATTCTGCATGATTCCAACTATAAGACATTCTAAAAAAGTTAAATATAATATAGAGACGGGTAAAAACATCAGTAGTTGTCAAGCCAATTTATTTATTTTTTTGGTGGGGTTGGGTGGGCAGGTAAAGAGGTAAAAAAGCAGTTGAAGTACAGGGAACTTTCAGGGATGGTAAAACTACATATTCTGTATGATATTATAATGATGTTGTAATGGTGGTTCCATAACATTATGCATTTGTCAAAACATGCACACCAGTACAATGTAAACTGAACCTTAAATTATGGACTTCAGCTAATAATAATGTAAAATTTTTCAAAATAAAGCACTCATTAACAAGTTTTGGTGAGGATGTGGACAAACGAACTCTTATGTACGGCTCGTGGATTTATAATATGATGTAACTATTATGTGGAATAGTATGGAGGTTCCTCAAAAAACTAAAACTAGAACTACCATATACCCAACAATTCCACTTATAGGTATACATCCAAAAGAATTGAAAGTAAGGTCTCAAGGGGATATTTACACATTCATGTTCATAGCAGCCTTCTTCAGAATAGCCAAATGGTGGAAGCAAACCAACTGTACATCAAACAGACAAATGGATAAACAAAATGTGGTATATACATACAAAGGATTATTATTCAGCCTTAAAAGGCAAGGAAATCCTGTCACATGCTACATGACTATATCTTTGGGACATTACACTATATCAATTGAAACATATTAAAAAGACAAATACAGTATGATTCCACTCATACAAGGTATCTATAGTAGTCAATTGATAGAAACATTAAGTAGAAAGGTGGTTACTGGGGAGGGGGCCAGGGCACAAAGAATAATTGTTTAATAGGTTTAATGTTTCCAATTTGCCAGATAAAAATGTTTTATCTCAAAACTACTAATTGTACACCTACACACAGGCAAGATGTCAAATGCTTTTTAGCACATTTTTTTAAATCCTCACCTGAGAATGTCTACTGATTTTTTTTTAAAGAGAGAGGAAGAGGAGGAAAGAGACAGAGAGAGAACATTGATCTCTGTCTCCCACGCACATCTTGATCAGGAATCAAACCCACAACCTAGGTATGTGTGCTGACTGGGAGTCAAACCTGCAACATTTTGGTGTAAAAAATTATACTCCACCCAACTGAGCCTCCCAGCCAGGGCTAGCACAGCTTTTTAAAAATATTTTTTAAATAATCTCTTTGAGAATCCTCCCCCCCAAAAAAAAGGATAGCGTAAGCAGCCTCTGGGGCAACTTCAAGCATTCCAACATTTGCATCATAGGGGTGCCAGAAAGGAGAAGAGAAAGAGCAAGAAATTGGAAATCTACTTGAAAAAATAATGAAAGAAAACTTCCCTAATTTGGTGAAGGAAACAGACACGCAAGTCCGGGAAGCACAGAGAATCCCAAAGAAGATGAATGCAAAAAGGATCACACCAAGACACATCTCAATTAAATGCCACAGGTTAAAGATAAAGAGAAAATCTTAAAAGCAGCAAGAGAAAAGCATATAGTTACCTACAAGGGAGTTCCCATAAGACTGTCAGCTGATTTCTCAAAAGAAACTTTGCAGGCAAGAAGGGATTGGCAAGAAACATTCCAAGTCATGAAAAGCAGGGACCCAGGAAAGATACCACTTAGAATTAAAGGGCAGATAAAGAGCTTTCTAGACAAGAAAAAATTAAAGGAGTTCATTGTCACCAAACCATTATTATATGAAATGTTAAAGGGACTTATTTAAGAAAAAGAAGATCAAAACTACAAATAAAATGGCAATAAATACACATCTATCAACAACTGAATGTAAAAAAAAACTAAGCAAACAGGAAGAACAGAGACAGAATCACGGATTCAGAGAGTGTTTTGATGGTTGTCAGATGGGAGGGGGTGTAGGAGAATGGGTGAAGTGGTAAGGGGATTAAAGCAGTACAAACAGGTAGTTAGAGAGTATCCATGTGGAAATAAAATACAGTGCAGAAAATGGAGTAGCTGAAGAACTTATATACATGACTCATAGACATGAACAATGGTGTAGGGACTGCTCGAGGGGGTGGAGGGGGACAAAGGCAGAAAACTGGGACAACTGTAATAGCATAATCAGTAAAATATAATTTAAAAAATAAAAAGTCTTTTTGTAAAAAAGGAAAACCAGATGAAAGAAGATATTTGTAAAACATACACATAGCTGAGAATGGGCTCATAAACATATAATTTCTATCCACGACCCAAAATGACACACCACTTTTTTAAAAAAGACATCCTGATGGAAATATTGTAAAAAGACTTACACTACAAGATCAGATAGTATCAAAATGGTCAATCAAGATATAAAACAGTTCTCAACTTCAACAGTACTCAGAAAAATATAAATTAGCCCTGGCTGGTAGAGCTCAGTGAATTGAGCCTGGGCTGTGAACCCAAGGGTTGCTAGTTTGATTCCTAGTAGGGGCACATGCCTGAGATGCAGGCCAGGTTCCCAGTGAGGGCCATGTGAGAGGCAACCACACATTGATGTTTCCCTCCCTCTCTTCCTCCCTCCCTTCCCCGTCACTAAAATTAAGTAAAATCTTTTCAAAAATATATACATTAATATGAAAAAAATAACAAAATACCTGATTGGCTAAAATTTTTAAAATCTAACTGTACTATTTGTTGAAGAATGTATAAATCAACAGATACTCCAATAAACAATTTATGAGACCATAAACTGGTATAGCCACTATGAAAAAGTTTTGCATTATCTATTAAAGTTGGAGATATAAATACATTAAAGCCAAAAAAATGCCTAGATAGATATGCAAAAGAAATGCAGTTATCTATGTGCATACTAGCAGACCCATAATGAAATATTCCCAGGACCATTTTTTATAATTGCCAAAAACTGCAAAACAATCTAAATATATGTCAATTAGAAAACATAAATTGTGGTATCTTAGTACAATGAAATACTATAGAGCTACAAACAATGCAGATGAACAAACAATGTTAAGAAAAAAAGGAAGACACCAAAGACAACATTCTATATGATCCCATTTATAAAAAGTTCACTATCAGCCAAAACTAATCTAATGAGCAATGCACACTTACATAACATATAAAGGTAACATTTTTTAAGAAGCAAGGAAATGATGCTGCAAAAAGTCAGGATAGTGTTTACCCTTATGTGGGAAGTAGGCAGCGGTGATTTAGAAGAGACAGGTGTAAGACTTCTGGGGTGCTGGCAAGGCTCTATTTCTTGACCTCTCCAAGAATGACACCGTGGCTGTTCTCTTTAAAATAACTGGTTAAACTGTGTGATGTTTCATACATTTTTCTGTATACGAATTATATTTCACAATTTTAAAATGTTTAAAAAATTAATCTCACTCTTAAAGGTTATGCTTAAGAAGTGTATTTTTGGCCCTGGCCAGGTAGTTCAGTTGGTTAGAGCGTCATTCCAACACACCAAGGCTGCAGGCTTGATCTTCAATCAGAGTACAAGAACCAACCAATAAATGCATAAATAAGTGGAACAACAAATTGATGTCTTTTTCTCCCTCTCTTCCCTTCTATCTAAAAGTCAGTAAAAAAAATTTTAATTTAAAAAAGACGTGTTTTTATTATGAAGATATGGTCAAAGATCTAGGTTCTTTAGTTAAGAGGAGAAAAAGGTTCTACAATAATACATGTAGTAACTTCAATAAAAGGACATTTTTAGGAACCACATATTTTTGTTTTTTAGTTGCCAAATTCAACTAATTTGAATATGTTTCTAATTATTTCACTTCAAGAGTATAAGAGTAGATGATTAACCTGAAATTCATTACTACAAACATACTGTATGGGCAAAAATGAACTTCTATAAATTTGTTTCCATATCCAATCTCAGTTAATTCAGATTAATAAATCTTATTGATTTTTAAAGTAAGTTTTCTTCCTTTGAATACAGGTAAAGTTACCCATCGGGGCCATATTTTATTTATCACCCGAGATTACTGAACAATCAGGATGTGTTTATAACATGAGAATCTAAAAAAAAAAATTACTCAATATTAACAGATCACTTTATCACAAAGCCACTAGAGGTCACCAGTGCAAAACAATCAACACTGATTCAGCTAATATTAGCCTAACATTTCACAATTACTATAGTTTCCAATGTTCCTTAAATAATTTCTTTGCTTAAAACAAAGAAATTACTTAACAAAACTGATTTTACTTTAAATAAAATTTAAACTAAATGCAAACACCAGATACAAGTGAGTTTTGTTTTAATAGTTTTAAGACTTTCTTTAGAACTTTTTGAAAAACTAAGAAATATTTAGAAATTATACCACCATTACAGAACAAACTTGAATTAACAAAAAAGTGTTAAATATTTTAGGTTTGAAAGCAAATTAAAAACAAAATCAGGATATAGCAACTAATAAATTGTTAACTCCAGTATTGAAAATAGTAGGCTAATAACATACGTTAGTACCCTTTCCCCTTAATGGTCAACTAAAATTATACATGTGATTCTATTCCAAGCACTTAAATACTTCAGGTTAAGCAAGATTCAGCTGTAAATATACAGAGTCAGTTGGCACACTGACATTTTATATAAAATATAACTATAAATAATTCATAATATACGAAGGTTTCAAAACCTAGCTAATTAATAGAATCAAGGAACTTAGATTTTAAAAACACACATATTTAGCCTTATAATTCAGTGTGTCGATTCACTGCACAGAAATCTTTGTAATAGTCATCTAGTAATGCAAGTATAGTCAGCTTCCCACTTAACAAGGTGCATGCAAAAGGCATACTCTTTTCAAGAAGAATAAACAACACACCTATCAGAATGGCTATCATCAATAAAGCAACAAACAACAAGTGCTGGGGAAGATGTGAGGAAAGGGGAACGCTTTTGCACTGTTGGTGGGAATACAGACTGGTGCAGCCACTGTGTAAAGCAGTATGGAGTTACATCAAAAATTAAAAATGGAACTGCCTTTTGACGCACCACCATCCCACTTCTGAGAATACATCCAAAGAAACTGCAACGGTGATTCAAATGCATATATACAGCCAATGTTCAGTGGAGCATTAGTTACAGTAGCCAAGATCTGGGAGCAGCCCAAGTGTCCATCAGCAGATGAGGAGACAAAAAAGCTGTGGTATGGCCTTGGCTATCACGTGGCTCAGTTGATTGAAGCATAGGTCTCATTAGACTCACAGTCAAGACACAAGCCTAGATGGCAAGTAGGGTCCCAGATTGAGGCACATACAGGGAGCAAGCAAATTGGTGTTTCTCCCATCTCGCCCTCCCTTCCTCCATCTCTCCTTCCTTCCCCGCACCCCCCCCCAACCCCTTCCCTTCTTTCTGGAGTCAAAAACAGGGGGTGGGGGGTCAGGGGGAGCATGGTACATTTACACAGTGGAATACTACTTGGTCATGAAAGAAGGAAATCTTACCCTTTCCAACAGCATGGATGGACCTGGAGAGCCTTATGCTAAGTGAAAGAAGCCAGCCAGAGAAGACAAGTACCATGTGATTTCAATTATATATGGAATTTAAATAAACAAAATAAAATAACAAAACCCAAACTGTGTGGAAAAAAAAAACCAACAAATTCACAGATACACACAACAGTATGGTGATGACCAGAGGCAAAAGGTGGTGGGAGGAGGTGAGGTAGAAGAGGATATAAGGGGAATATATGGTGATGGAAGGAGTTGACTTGGGGTGGTGAACACACAATACAACATACAGATGATGTGTCATAGAACTGTAGACCCGAAACCTATTTTACTAACCAATGTCATCCCAGTAAGTTCAATAAAAAGTTTTTTTAAAAAGGCAACACAATAAGGTAACACTTTGTGCCCATTAGGAAGGCTACTAGTGAGAAAGTGGAAAACAGTTAAGTGTTGGCGAGGACATGGAGAAATTGGAACCCGCCTGCCTTGCTAGTGGGAATGTAAAATGTACCCACTGTAGAAAAATTTGGTGGGTCCTCCAAAAAAAAATTAAACATTAAAAAAAAATAAACAAAAAGTCTGCTTGGAAATAGCTTGTAAAAATTTTCATTTTCCAATTTGTAGCTAGTTAGAATTGCAGGGAAAAGAGATACACCAAGAAAATACTAACATTTCCAGATGCAAATAAAATCTTTATTTTAATCTCTTCTATTTATAACAAAACTTAATTTTGTAAATTTAATAAAAACACCAGCACCATTCTCTAAAATCCCGATGTCCTTTTACATGGCAATAATTGGTTTGCTTTAAACCAATCAAGTTATGTCTAAGCTAAGAATAAATGTACTCTGCTACTTCTAACATATTTTGTTATTTATGTATCCTTGAAAAGAGACTAAAATTATTATAGGACTATAGGCAGGTATAAATTTTTAAAAAACTAAGCAGCAAAGCCTTTTTTTCCAATATATTAATTATTTATTTATTTTTAATGATGTATTTTATTGATTATGCCATTACAGTTGTCCCATTTCCCCCTTCATTCCCCTCCACCCTGCACACCCCCTCCCACCCACACTCCCCCCCTTTAGTTCATGTCCATGTGTCACTAGTTATTTAGCTTCTACATTTCCCACACTACTCTTGCCCTCCCCATCTATTTTCTCCCTACCATTTATGCTACTTATTCTCTGTATCTTCTCCCCACTCTCCTCCTCCCACTCTCCTACTGCTAACCCTCCATGTGATTTCCATTTCTGTGGTTTGTTCCTGTTTTCATTGTTGGCTTAGTTTGTTTCTGCTTTTGTTTTAGGTGTGGTTGTTAATAATTGTGAGTTTGCTGTCATTTTACTATACCTGCTTTTTATCTTCCTTTTCTTAGATAAGTCTTTTTAACATTTTATAAAACAAGAGCTCAGTGATGATGAACTCCTTGAACTTCACCTTATCTGAGAAGTGCTTTATCTGCCCTTCCATTCTAAATGAAAGCTAGCTGGATACAGCAATCTTGG
>PVKM010011147.1:0-33685 GCA_004027735.1 Carollia perspicillata
GGGCGCTTAAATGTGGCAGAGGGAGGCCGAGGGGGGAGGCACAGGTGGAAGTGACTGGGAATGAAAGGTTCAGAGAGATGCCATGCTGCTGGGTTTGGAGGTGGAGGCAGAGGGTCCTGAGGCAGGGAACGTGGGTGCCTGTGGAAGGTGGAAAGGTGAGGAGAAGAGTTCTCCCCTGGAGCCTCCAAAAAGGAACACAACTCTGCCGACATCTTGAGTTTTTAGCCTCATGAGACCCATGTCAGACTTTTGACCTATAGAATTTAGCCTAGTACATTCATGTTTTTTTAACCTACCAAGTTTGTGGTAATATGTTGTACATAGCAATAGAAAACAAATATAAAGCCCATTTTTGTTGTACTTTTCTGCTTCACCATATCTAATTTGATGATAAATCTTGTGGATCATTTCTCAGCCACATCTCTTAGATTTTTATTATCACTTTTCTTGGTATTTTCCACCTGCACTACAATTTGGCTTGTTTTGTGGACTCCAAGATTCTTTGCTCTAAATGATTTTATATGCGCATAATGGAAGATTTATTCCAAAATATGATTGTCATATTATTTTTGCTCAGGTATAAGTTATGGCATTATATTGCATCCATTCCCAAATTCTTATTCTGGCCTCCAAGATTTCATCTTTAGAATATGGGGTTCACAGGAAAGCACCTTGCTATCTGCAAATCATTTATGTAAATGTAAGGAATTACTTTTAACAATAGGGGACTTCTAATCTCTATTGCTTGTGAGTGAGACTGATACCTTGTTTTCTTCCCTGATCAGACAAGCTGGTTTCACACAGGAATAAAATCTAAAACATACACTGTGCTCACATCCCACCATTTTGTTATTTTGTAAAGTGCTTTTTTAAAATTTTTATTTATTTATTTATTTTTGTTTTTATATCGCAAACATAAACTTAACTTTGTAATCCAGCTAGACTTGGAAGGGGTAAGGAAAATATGGGACCCAATGAACTGCGGTGAGAGCATGAAGATTATAGAACATTCCAAGCAGACAGGGGAGAAGGGCTGCTCTCCTGAGCTACAGAAGAATGGTCTGGTGGTTAAGATAAAACACAAGGCAGCCCTAGCTGATGTGGCTCAGTGGATTGAACACCGGCCTATGAACCAAAAGGTTGACTGTTTGATTCCCAGTCAGGGTACATGCCTGGGTTACAGGCCAGGTCCCTAGTAGGGGGCGTGTGAGAGGCAACCACACATTGATGTTTCTCTCCCTCTCTTTCTCCCTTCCCTGCTCTCTAAAAGTAAATAAATAAAATCTTCAAAACAAACCACAAGTCAAATGTATTAGAATTGTCCACAGTCAATAATGGTGATCTGCTTGCTGGTCTTGCCATTGCTGGATCTGTAGTGCTCCACGGCTGTCACAACACCCATGCTGTCTTTCACCTGGCTGAAGACCATGTGTTCACCATCCAGCCACTCAGTCTTGGCAGTGCAGATGAAAAGTGGGAACCATCTGTTTTGGACAAGATGCAAGAACCTGTGTGCTTCAGGATGAAATTCTCATCATCAAATTTCTCCCTATAGGTGGACTTGCCATCTGTGCCATTGTGGTGTGTGAAGTCACCACCCTGGCACATAAATCCTGAATAATTCTGTGAGAGCAGGAACCTTTATAACCAAACCCTTTCTCCACAGTGCTCAGAGAATGCAAGTTTTATGCTGTCTTTCAAATTTTATCTGCAAACAACTCCAAGGAGACGTGGCCCAAAGGCTTGCTGTAGGCAGTGATGTCGAAAGAGCACAGTGTGGTTGACCATGGCTGGGTGCGGAAAGGTCCAAGGGGCAGCGATGTCTTTAAGGCCAGATTTTATTTATTTATTTTTAGAGAGAGTGGGAGGCAGGGAGAAAGAGGGAGAGAAACATCCATGTGAGACAGAAATATCCACGTGAGAAAAACATTCATTGGCTGCCTTCTGCATGCACCTGGACCAGGGACAAAGCACACAACCCAGGCATGTGCTCTGACTGGGAATTGGACCTGGGACATTTTGGTTCATGAGACAATGCTCCAACCAACTGAACCACACCAGCCAGGGCTGTAAGTGCTCTTAAGAGCTCAGTTTTTGAAGAGTTTTTTAAAATAAGATAAAATTTCATGTTTTATTTATCTACTGCTTCACAGTAAACTACCCCAAAATTTAGGGCCTTGGAACAACAATAATTTATTATTTCTCATAATAGTGTGTGTTTTCTGGGAGAATCTATTTCAGTGATATTTGTTGGGGTCACTATTGTGTCTGAGGTTGGCTGGTGGAGGAGCTAGGGTGCCTTCGTTCTTCTCCACCTGTTTTCTCTCTCTGCATGAGTCTTATCTTTCAGGGCCTAATTAGCTTATTTCTCTGTCCAGTAGGATTAGCCCAGGCCATGTTATACCATGGCACCTGGGCTTCAAGAAGGAGCATTCCAAGGAGACAAGCCTCTATTTGTATAATGCTTGCTAATATACCATTGGCCAAAACAAATCACAGCTCAAGCCTAAAGTCAATGTGGGAGGGACCTATACAAGGGCATACACTGGAAGATGTCATTCATTGGGAGCCACTGATATGCCTCTACCACAATTCTCTCTCTGTCTCTTTTTAGAACTTTTAAAAATCAACAGGCTATGTTTTAAAGAATTTTAGGTTTGCAAAAAATTGAGCAGATAATGCAGAAAGATCCTGTACAAACCCCACAGTTTCTTATTCTTCCTTGTCATTTTTCTTTATTTTAACAAATTAAAAATTATAAATATTTGAGGTGTACAGTATGATGTTGTGATATATGTATATGCTGTAAAATGACTACCACTATCTAGTTAACATGTTCATCACCTCCCATACTTACGACTTTTTGCATTTGTGTATGTATCTGGTTAGAACACTTTAGATGTACTCTCTGAGCAAATTTCAAGTGTACAATACAACACAGATAGTCTCTCACTTATGATGTTTGCACTTATGATCTTTCAATTTTACAATGGTGTAAATGTGATACAAATTCAGTAGAAACCATACTTTGAATTTTGATCTTTTCTCAGTCTAGCAATATGTGGCACTATACTCTCTCATAATGCTGGGAAGTGGCAGCGAGCCACAGCACCCAGTCAGTGACATGGTCATGATGATAAACAACTGATATTCTATGTGTATTCATTATGTTAGATGATTTTGCTCAATGGGAGGGTAACGTAAGTGTTCTGAGCATGTTAAAGGTAAGCTAGGCGAAGCTATGATGTTCAGTGGGTTAGGTGTATTAAATGCATTTTTGACATATGATATTTTCAACTTACAATGGGTTTATTGTGATGGAATCCCACTGTAAGTTGAGGCGCATTTGTATTACCAACTATAGGCACCATGAGGTACATTAGGTCTCCAGAATTTATTCATCTTGTAACTGCAAGTTTGTGCCCCTTGATCAATATACCCCTTTTTATGCTACCCCCATCTTCCTGTAAACCCAATTTTACTCTGTCACTATAAGCCTACTTAAAAAATTTTTTTAGAGTCTGCATGTAAGCATAATCATGTGATATTTGGCTTTCTGTGCCTGGTTTATTTCACTTAGCACATTGTCGTTCAGGTTCATCCATGTTGTTGCAAATGGCAGGATTTCTTTCCTTTTATATATTTGTTTTTTTTTTTAATTTTTAGAGAGAGGGGAAGGGAGGGAGAAAGAGAGGGAGAGAAACATCAACGTGTGGTTGCCTCTCACATGGCCCCCACAGGGGACCTGGCCCACAACCCAGGCATGTGCCCTGACTGGCAATCGAACTGTGACCCTTTGGTTTACAGCCCACACTCAATCCACTGAGCTACACCAGCCAGGGCTCCTTCCTTTTAAAGGCTGAATAATATTGCATTCCTGTGGTACATTTGTTACTATTGATGAGCCAATGTTGATACATTATTATTAACTGAAATCCATTGTTTGTATTAAAGTGCACACAATATGTTATAGAGTTCTGTGGGTTTTGACAAATACATAATGACATGTACCCAGCATTATACTATGATACAAAATGGTTTCACTGCCCTAAACATCCCTGATGCTCTGCCTATTCAATCTTCCCTTCATCCCCAATCCCTGGCAACCACTGATCTTTTTTAAAAAATATTTTTTTATTTTTCAATTATAGTTGATGCACAGTTTTATATTAGCCTCAGGACTACAACCCAGTGATTAGACATTATATAACTTACAAAATGGTCACCCTGATAACTCTAGGACCCACCTGGCACCATACGGAGTTATTACAATATTACTGACTATATTCCATATGCTGTGCTAGACATCCCGATGACTATTCTGTAACTTTCTTTTTTTTTTTAAAGATTTTACTTATTTATTTTTCGAGAGAAGGGAAGGGAGGGAGAAAGAAGAGGGAGAGAAATATCAGTGTGTGGTTGCCTCTCACATGGCTCCCATTGGGGATCTGGCCTGCAACCCAGGCATGTGCCCTGACTAGGAATCGAACCAGTGGCTCTTTGGTTCACAGCCCGAGCTCAATCCACTGAGCTATGCTAGCCAGGGCCCAATTGTACTTCTTAATCCCTTCACCATTACTGATCTTTTTACTGTCACCACGGTTTTGCCTTTTCCAGAATATTATATACTTAGAATCATACACTGTGTAGCTTTTGTAGATTAGCTTATTTTAGTAAACAATATGCATTCAAGATTCCTTTTTCCTTTTGTTGGCATTTTGTGGCACAAGAAGGTCAGAGGTAGACCTGACTGTATAGCCTCAGGGCCTTCTCCCACTTAGGATTTCTTCCAGGTGTTTTTTTTTTTTTTTTCACAAGGAACTCAAACAAGATGGGAAAATAAGCACAACCGTACCACTGGATGTGTCTCCAGAAATTCTGAATAACAGCTGTGGTAGATTGTTAAAGTAATTGTCTCTAATGAATCATGCCTCCCAGGATCTATGCACTTTTATGGTTCCTGTCCACACTGACACTTGGCCAAGTAACTTGTTTTGGCCATTGGAATATTAGCAGATGTGACACAAACAAAAACTTGAAAAGCCCTTGTGATTTCCTTTGCTTGCTCCTGGAGACTCTTCTACCACCATATGAATACCTTGAGGGTGACAGACCATGCTGAGAGAGCCCAACTGACAGATAGCACTGACTGCCACACACAGGAGTGAGGCCATCCCAGACCATCCCAGCCCAGTTGAGCTTTCAGGTAGCTATAGCCACATGAATGGCCCAAGAGAGTCCAGCACAAGTACTCAGCTGAGTCAGCCCAAATACCTGATTCCCAACCTTTGTGACTATAATGAACTTTTTTTGCTCCTAAGTTTTGAGGTAGTTTTTTACACAGTAATAATCACAATAGCCATAGAAATTTCAGTGACCTGTTATGGGTCATTGGCTAAAACTGGCATGCCTGTAAGTGTGCTGCCAGGACCTGTCCAAGTACAGAAAAGAATAATTACACACTTTGAGGGATCCCCCAAATTACATACTTTTGAAACTAGGAATGTTCTGGAAGATGTCTTATTTTTTGATCCCTGAAAACATCTTCCTGTTAATTTGTTGTGTAGCTCATTAGCCACTTGATTTAAATTACCTCTCCCTACATTAAAGAAACTTCCTTTTTGAAAACTATTCTCCTAGGCAGCTGGAGATAGTTCCAACTTTAAGTTCAACAAGGTTTGCTTAGAGATGACAGCATCATACATACACTTAACTGTATGGTACTCACTTTGTGTCCATAACAAGGTTGTTTCTTTTGTCAACCTCTTTAAAACCTTCATGCTTTAGATGATTTAATTTAAAGTTATGATTATAATTATCTGTACACATTATCTTTCTGCTTCTAAGTAAGGGCAGTACTATAGCAAAGTGGTTAAAGGAACACCCCCTGGAGTCAGACTTCATGGGTTTTTAATCAAAGCTCTCCTTCTTACTCACTGTGTGACCTTACACAACTTAGCTTCATTGTGCTTCACTTTTCTCATCTGTAAAGTGAGCATTATAACCTATATCCTGAGGCTGAGATGATGAAATGATGTAACTCATATAAAGTATTTATAATATAGCCTAGCACATATTTTCAGTCAATATTAGCTATTGTTATTAAATAATGCACACAGAGTCTCAGAGCTTGAAGGGTCAGGCCTCTCTTAGAACTTTAAAAACTGAGCAAGTCTTTCTCAAGGGTAAAATTCTCTTGTAGGGGTATAAAAACATCATTGTTTTGTAAGGGAGCATGGTCACCAGACATTCTGTTCTTATGCCAAGGACCTTGTTCAATAAGTCAGTAAAAGTGTCCTTATTACAGATTGTTTGCTGTGGGCCTGCTATGGAGAATATGAAAACTCACTGCAATCTATGCTTTCTATGAGGGAACTTCTAGGAAAGATTAAATAGCTGACAAAGATGAAAGTACAGGATATGTTAGAGGACAATGTATGCTAAAGTGCCAAGTGACAGCAAATGTTGTACAAGTCCAGAGAATGGAGAGATCTGTGAGGCTAAAGGAGGCAAGGCAGGATTCCTAGGAGAACTAATACTTCAGTCAGGCCTTGAAGGATTTATTAGGTAGAAAAAATGAAGGAAGCCATTCCAGGCAGGGCATACAGTCTAAGCAAAGCCAGAGGCTGATGTAGCTAAGTGAATTCTGGTAACTACGAAGAGACCATTAGGGGATCATGTACTGAGGGACTTTCAACACACAATGTTTTGAGTTTCCCCCATACTTAACCCCCTCTTGCTCTTTTCTTATCCTCTTACTTCTATCTAGTACAGCTGGTTCCCTCCAGAGCCTCTACCTAATATGACAGAGTTGTGGAAGTTTATTTGGCCTGGTTGTTCAGCCCAAGTCCAGGCTTCCTAGGTGCTGTTTCATAGTTACTATCTGGTCAGCACTATTCTGTGCATATTTAAGCATGTATGAGTTGTTCATTATATAAAATGAAATGTTCTAAGGAAGAAGAAAGGCATTACTTCTGTAAGAAGTTTGTGGTAGAAGTCAAGTTCTATAGCTGACAAAAGAAAAATACTCACCTGGATCTCTAAGACATAATTTTGAGTAATCCAAGAAAAATTAAATTTTACACAGCCCTGTGCTCCAAAGAGCAGGGAAATATGATACCAGAGGGAACAGGTGGAGAGAAGATCCCCTGCTAAAAGAAAGCAACGTCATGGGGCTTCATCTGTAAACATCCTGGATCATCTGGCATAGGTAAACATATGAAATTGTAAGGTGGTAGAAGTTTTTCTTCATCCAAATGAAATAGACTGAAAGCAGAGAAAACTCATATGGAACTAGAAGCAGTTTTGTCCTCTGTACAAAAAAAATGCAGGACAAGTATTTAAAATCTAAATGGGAACATATTAGAAGGCCACTCATCTTTCTCTCTTGCAATTTCGAAGAATATGGAGCAATAGAAATTGAACAGTTACAAAGCAGAAGGTGCGAAAATATAACCTTTCCTTTCTATTACAGACCTCAATTTTGCTGTGAACTCAGCTTAGACCCATATATTGATTCTCTCCAGCAATTACAATTATTATTATTATATCAAACCACCTGGTCTTTTGGTCTCTGTGCATGCACTTGCTGCTGAAGACACTGTAATTTGGTAACTCACCTTCTGGCTAATTAATTCTTCTTTTAATATTTCCATGCTCCTTTTCTCCCAATCAGGGCTTAGAGACCCTCTGCATTTTTCTTTATATCCCACAAGAGTGTGTAAACTCCTGCAGTACTGCCCCCATGTCCCCCTGCCTTGCCTCCTCTTTTAGTTCTGACTACTCCATAGCCTTTGCATCATATTCTTCAAAGAACTAGGAATTGAGGGCTTCACTGTAAGGCTTGCCTAGTTTTCCTAGTCTGTGGCCTAGGAGGAAAAGGGCACAAGCCTTGTATGTCCTATTTTTGAATCATTTTTTAATTTCCAATTACAGTTGATATACATTATTATATTAGTTTCAGGTGTACAACCCAGTGGGTAGACATTGTGTAACTTAATCAATGATCATCCTGATGAACCTTGCATCCATCTGATGCCATACATAGTTATTAGACTATTACTGAGTATATTCCCTATACTGTACTCTACATCCCCATGACTATTCTATAACTATAAATTTGTACTTAATCCCTTCATCTTTTTTCACCCAACCCCTCAACCCCCTCTCATCTGGCAAACCATCAGAATGTTCTCTGTATCTATGATTCTGTTTCTGTTTTGTTTGTTTATTTTGTTTCTTAGATTCAATTGTTGGTAGGTATGTATTATTACCATTTTATTGTTTATATTTTTGACCTTCTTCTTCCTAAAGTATATACTTTAACATTTCATATAATAGTAGTTTGGTGGTGATGAATTCCTTTAGGTTTTTCTTATCTGGAAAGCTCCTTATATGTCCTTCAATTTTGAATAAGAGCTTTGTTGGTTAGAGTAATATTGTTTGTAGGTCCTCGCTTTTCATCACTTTTAATATTTCTTGCCACTCTCTTCTAGCTTGCAAAGTTTCTGTTGAGGAATCAGCTGACAGTCTTATAGGAGCTCCCTTCTAGATAAATAACTGCTTTTCTCTTGCTGCTTTTAAGATTCTCTCTTTGTCTCTAACCTTTGGCATTTTAATTATGATGTGCCTTGGTGTGGGCCTCTTTGGGTTCATCTTGTTTGGGACTATGCTTCCTGGACTTGTATATCTATTTCCTTTACCAAGTTAGGGAAGTTTTGTCATCTTTTTCAAATAGGTTTTTAATGTTTTACTCTTTCTCTTCTCCTTTGGGACACCCATGATGCAAATGTTGGTACACTTGAAGTTGTTTCAGAGGCTCCAAATTATCCTAATATTTTTAGTTCTTTATTTTTGCTGTTCTGATTGGGTGTTTTTGCTTCCTTATATTCCAAATTGCTGATACGATTCTCAGCTTTATCCACTCTACTCTTGATTTCCTGTAAATTATTCTTCATTTCAATTAGTGTATCCTTCATTTCTGACTGGCTCTTTTTTATACTGTTGAGGTCCTCACTAAATTCCTTGAGCATCCTTATTACCAGTATTTTGAACTCTGCCTCTAGTAGATTGCTTGTCTCTGTTTTGTTTAGATTTTTTTCTGGATTTTTGTTATGTTTTTTCCTTTGGGTGATGTTTCTTTTTCTCCTAATCTTGGCAGCCTCTGTGTGTCTGTTTCTATGTATTAGATAGAGCTGGTATGACTCCCTGTCTTGGTAGTGTGGCCTAACGTAGTAGGTGTCCTGTAGGGTCCAGTGGCACAGCCTCCCCTATCACCCAAGCTGGATACTTGAGGCACACCCACTGTGTGGGCTATGTACAACCTCCTCCTGTAGTTGAGCCTTAGTTGCTGTTGGCACATCAATGGGAGAGATTTACCCAGACTGATTGGCTGTAAGGACTGGCTGTAACCTCTGACTACTGACCTTTGATCATCATGGAGTTTCTTCTGTGAAGGGGCCCACTCCACAGAGTTGGACTTACTTCAGCAGGGCTTTTGTGCCCCCTGAGTTTGCCCCTTGAGTGTGTTACTTGTGGAGGAGGTTTGGTGGTGGTGCTTTGATGTGGTCTGAAGTTGTCCACTGAGTGTATTAGCTCTGGGGCCTCCTAGAAGGTGCAGGCCAAGGTCAGCCACTGCCTGTGTTTTGCCTAAGGCCACCTGGCATAAGTTACAAAGTGATCTGCAGATGGCTGCTACTTGTGCTGGGCTTGAAAGTGTCCAGGTGAGGCCAAGCTGTGAAGCAAGGCCAGCTGCTGCTAGTGCTGTGTCTGGGGCCACACAGCAAGAGGTACTGGGCTCATTGAGGCCAGATGCTATTTGTTTGAGAGAATTTAGGAAAATATGAAGCATGAGCCAAGACAAGCCATTTAGATGAAAAAGCCACTCAAAACAGCTTGGGTGGGCCTGAAAGTTGGGTGGGACAGGGTCTCAGGGAATCATCAGGGTGGAGCAAACAGTGTAAGTCAGGTTGATGGAATCTCACATATGGTGCCCACTTTGTTGTCTCTGTGGGTGAGGGCTCCGCAAAGAAATAATGGTCTCTGCTAGTACTTCAATCTGGGAGAAAGCCGCCCCTCCAGTTCTTGCCTTTAATGATAGTAGTGTCTGCTATCTAGTGTCTGATAGTAGTGTCAGACAGTGTCTGCCAAACAATTCAGTTCCTCCCCGTATGTCTCTGGTTCCTTTCAAGCTGCTGCCCCCAATGCTGGAACTCAGAGGGAGTGAGTCTGAATAAGTCTGTGCACAAGTCCTTCAAGAGGAACTGCCTGGGACTCCAGAAGCCTCCATCTCATTCAGCCACAATCCCTGGTGGATTTTACAGCCAGAATTTATTGGGGTGTATCTTCCTGGCACTGGAGTCCTGGGCTGCAGGGCCTGGTATGGGACTTGGACCCATTGCTTCTCAGGGGATACCTCTGAACTGAGATATTCCTCCCAATTTTTACCACCATATGTGGGTGTGGAGATAGCCAATTCTGTGTCTCTGCCTCTCCTACCAGTCTTGATGTGGCTGCTTCTTTAATTCTGTAGTTGTAGTCCTTCCATTCAAATTGATTTCAGATGGTTCTAAATGATGCTTGTTCTATAGTTTAATTATAATTTTCATGTGTCAGATGTTCTTTTATTCCCCCAAATCTACCTGGGGTTCTCCCCCTGCAAACCAGTGTGGGGGGTTTGATCCTATGAAGCAAACCAAGAAATTCAAGTTTCAATTTTTTTCCTTCTCTCTGTCCCTATCTTTTCCCTCTCTAGCCCCAGAAGGCTTCTCTTTTTCCTATGAGGTGGGAAGGTCTCATATGTTATGACTTACATTCTTAGTTCAATGATTTACTTTATGGAGAGCCCACCAAGTTTGGTTCCTGAAGTTTACAAGTTCAGCCATTATGGTTCTGAGAATAACCTTTTTCCTCTTTAAAACGCTGAATTTTAATATCTTTGTCTCCATATGTACTTTCAAAAGCCTAGTTAGAAACTTAAAGTTGAGCAATGAATTCTGTTTTGGGTACTACTTGTCCTTCAGAAGAAGTAGTTATAATGTCTGGGATCCAGGGTTAAGCACAGAAAGTCTAGACCAGTGGTATTCAACTGGGGTTGTCATTGTAGTCTAGGGACCATTTGACAATATCTGGAGACACTTGTGATTGTCACACCTGGGAGTTGGTGCTATTGGAATCTAGCAGGTAGAGGCTAGGGATACTGCTAATTATTCTATAATGCACAGGATTATCTCCCACCCCCACTACAATGTCATACTGCTTAGGTTGAGAAAACTCTAATTTAGGCCCACACCATTAATAACTGAGAAAGTAAAACCTATTTAGTGATATTTTAAAATATTGTCTTGCTGCTTTCACCTTGAAAGTTCTTCCTAATGAGTGACCGAAGTCTAGCAAAGAGTCATTTGTGTTAAACAAATAAATGCAGTAATTTTGTAGGTGTTCAGATCTAACCAAGTTGATACTAGTAGTATTTTAAACCTCATTTTTACTGTAGCCTTTAAACTTATAAAACTGTATATAATGAGTGATTAGTATCTAAACTTCTGAATTTAACAAATATTATATGATAGTATTATGTATAAGTCATATCCAACAATCCTCACCTGCCTAAAGGTTTGCTCATAAAGCCACACATAGGCAATGCTGTCCATTTAGCAAGAGCCTTCTGAGTTATAAGTGTAATGCCTGAAAAGAACTAATCAGCCTGGCCAGTGTTGGACTTGGTAAACCGAAATGTATAATGTGAAAAGAAACGTATGGCTGAAGATGATTTATCTCTCCTGGGGGTGTAAAGTACAGCATGGGGAATATCATCAATAACATTGTCATAATAATTGCTTCTTGGCCTTTTGGCTAAGGTCAAGTGTAGTATCTGTTCTTATAAGTTTAATAATATTGTACTAACTATGTATAGTGCCAGGTAAGATTAGACTTACTGGGAGGGGGACCACTTCATAAGTTATATAAATGTCTAACTACTATGCTGTACACCTGAAACTAATATAATATTGACTGCCAGTTAAAATTGAAAAAAATTAAAATAAAAAAGAGTTAAAAAATAAGTTTTACCTTTCTATAATTTTAAGTTTTTCTTACATTAAATAGTAGACATGCAATTGAAAAAAATCTGGGGCACATTTGAGAGTAAATGCAGGTGCTATTAAATAATCATATCAGTACAATAAGTATAAACTGGGACTACCCAAAGCAAATCCTAGTCATAGACTCCTTGAGGGTGACTCTCCATGAGTATCTAATTAATTCCTTATGAAGTGTTAGCTGCTAACATCTTACAATGTGTCTCTTTCTAGAGGGAGTTTTATTTTTGCATGGAGCTTTAGGAGACCAAAGAACATTTAAGATCTAAAATAACACAGTTGTGACGATACGAGGGTTGACTAGCAAGGGGGAAATTAGGAATAGGAAATACCTTACTGGGGCTTCTCAAATTCTACTAGGCAGGTGGATACCTTCTCTGCCAAATTTTTGGTGGAATTCAATAGCTCTGGGCTCTTACCTGTAGAACCTGTCTTTTATGACAAATTTCTTCTTTATAAGTGAATCATTCAAAGTGACCTTATGACTGAGACAGGCAAGTCACCTTGACTAATTAGCGGTAGAATATACAGAGGTTTAAAGTAAGGTAGGTAGTTGGCATTTGGTTTCCAGAGCCACCTTAACACCAGCAGATGGTGCTAAAATGTGTACTTTCTACCTCCTAAAACAAATATCTAAAAATTTCCTTAAAATCCTAAACTAGCTACATGTAGGCATATTAACTGATTACTCTGCAAAGTTCAGATGTGGGTGACGCTTGTCATCATTTAACTTTCTTGAACAGAGCTCCACCTGAAACCTAGGGAGGCCCTTCCACCCATACATCCTTGCTTCTTTCAAGCTAAATCAGTTTTCTTTGATTTGGAATCTCACCCACAGGAAGATAATTAAAGCTCAGAAGATTTTTACCTCAGGCTCCAACTGGAAAGTAACACTCAACCAAAGATCTCTCTATATAGCTAAGTGAAAGATGATTGTTTGCTGCTTCTTGTGATGTATAGTATCATTTCTTTCCAGTACAGTACCAGTCTCCCAAGAAAAGAATAGTCCTTCTCAATTAATCACTCTTTCCTAATAGACTTGTTGGATATTAGTATTTGCAAGGCACTTAGTAAGCATGCAGGCCAGTAGCTTTCCATCTGTTTTTTGCATAGGAGCATTTTTTGCCCAAATGGAATCTTTCATGGAAACCCGATATATAAAACAGATAGAAGCTGAAGAGCTCTATTCAAATGTGTGTTTGTTTTGGAGCAGGGTCTATATGTCTTTCCTCTTGGCCTCCTTGCCTTTTCATTCATGAGGTAGCCCTTGTCGCATGTGCTCAACCCATGCCCTTGAGTCTGAACCCTAGGGCTCCACAAAACAGTTTGAGAACTATGATTGCATTCCAGCTCCCTCACTTACATACTGAGAAACCAAGTCCAGTCAGGGAAAATGTTCAAGGGTATAAAAATATGGCTAGAAAGGGCAGTTAGTCTGGTCAGCAGGGCTGGAGACCATATGCATGTAGAAAGCATGTAGTAGAGCTCTTGTTCTTTGGGGACTCTTGTAAATGGATGCAGATGTGCACACAAGTCTTCTCTGACTTATAATCATGTTTGATATTTCAATAGAATGCATTCAATTCATTTCATTGGAAGATTTGTAAGCTCCCCACCTCTGCCAAAGATACCCCTGGGGAAATACCTCATGACCTGCTGATGCATACCCTGACTGGGTATAGAAGGTGCAGTCTTAGTTTGGCCCAAGGAAATTTGTGAATTTGTGGAATCTTTCGTTTAGCTTAAAACATCCAAATATCTTTCTGTGACCTCCATCTCCCCTAGGCACTTGGGTTTTAATGCTGGGAGAAAAAGGCCTGCTGATCATACTGAGGCCAAGATGCTACCTGCAGATGTTTTATCTTCAGACAAATTGAACCCCTTTGTTCCTTTTATGTAATGCAAGTTCTCCTTCCTTTGAACATAGATGCCACTCCCAATGGGCTCTACATTGTTTTGGAAGGATATCAAGACAGATATCTGGAGATGAGTGATTTTTCAGTGAAGAGGTAACCTGAGGATTTGGAGTAAGATTCCTATGCCAAGGATTAGTAGAAAACAAGCTTTAAACAATCATGCCTGACCTAAGACATACATATGCCATACTCAAAATTTTGAGATACCATACTCAAAATGCCTTTGTTACATTCTCTTAATGTCAGATGATCTCAGAGCCTCAGTAAGTGGTATCCCCCACAATGTGAATGGTGCCCCTTGGAGTTGTGTGACCCCCAGGTACTAAAAAAATGATGTGATTGGACTTCTAGCCCCAACTTCAGGGAAAGTGTATTCTAACATGGATTTATTTATGGCAAATCTCGATTATTAAGACCAAAGGAGTTCTTACAGATTGCCTAGTTTAACCTTGTGATTTTACAGATGAACTTCAAAAGCCAAAATAATAGAAATGGCTTTCTCAAGGCTACATACATGGTGGCAGAATTTGGACCAGAGGCCAGTCTTCTTAAATCACCATCGGCAGTGTATATGCTGCTGTTCTTCATGTGTAGGGCCATGAGGCCAACTACCCAGTGGGAAACAAAGTTTCAAGAATGGCACTCAAGTATTTTTTGTCTTCACTTGTCTTTTGAAGGGTGGGGAACAAGATGAGAAATTTGTTAGAAAAGCTAGTGTACCTATAGGGACTGTGGAACACTACCTGGGTTAACGCAGGAATACTTAGGCCCAGGTGAGTGCTGGAGCCTTTGCTAAGAATAAAGTAAATGGAAAAAAATAGGCTTGAAAGCTTAATAGGAAGAATGTGGATCTTTAAAAAAAGTCTACCTCATTGCTCAGCAAACTCTAAGACCACCCTCGGTGCTGGTGGATAAAACCCAAACGCTGGCAGATTTTCTCCTCACAGTCAGACTTGAGCACCCGAGATAACTTAATATACTGAAATAATGTAATTAAACATACTCCTCAGACCCAGCTTCCAGTCTCACTCACTTTAATGAATATAATTTGGGTGACATCATGAAAAACAACATTCTTCTTGTGAGTGGATGTAGATTACAAGAAAAATGATCACATGGCTTAGCCTTGGCAAGCAGAGAAAAAACTAAATTTGGCCCTTATGAAAATATGTTCTGTAAATGGCTGGTGCTTACACAAGTGATAGAGCTTATTCAGCACTGCATGTGTGTGTGCATGCTTCCATGCATCTGTCCATGCTTGTGACTTTGACGAGCATCCTCTTAATTCTAGCTCATAGGATACAGATGTCAGTACTCAAAGCAACCTTATTTATCCCAAACGTCTTACTTTACAAATGGTAAACACTGACAATGAGAATTGGGCAGTGATTTGTCCAAGGTCATACAATGCATCAGTGATAAAACCTGAGCTAAGACATAAGTCTCCTGACCACCAATCCTGAATTCTGCCCTAGCCACCTTTACTTAGCACAGCACTGATGTGATTGGGACACTCCTTCCAGGACCCATCATGGTCAGCCTTGGTCATACCTCAATAGATTGTTCTCTCTTTTCTTTGCTTGCAAGGGTGTCCAACCCATGGCCCACAGGCTGCAGGATGGCTATGAATGCAGCCCAACACAAAATTGTAAATTTACTTAAAACCTTTTTTTTGCTCACCAGTTTTCATTAGTGTTTGTGTATTTAATGTGTGGCCCAAGATAACTCTTCTTCTAGTGTGGCCCAGAGATGCCAAGAGGTTCAACACCCTACAGTGGCTTTGCCTGTTGTCCTTGAAACAATGTCTTGCACTATAGTTACAGGAATTGTCTGGTACTTGGAGTTGGCCTATATTAAGCTGCAAAAGCCTCTACTTTTTTGGAGATAGATCCCTAGTGAGGCAGAAAGATAGACAGGAGAGCAGTGTACATATGACCACAAGAGGCCATGTGAACAGTATCTCCAATTTGAAAGTATATGATACTTTAAAGTAGATGACAGTGGTAGAGTTTAGTGTGACCATTATGATTAATTGATTTAACAAACATTCATTGTCAAGCTTATATCAGATACTTTAGGATAGTGGAAGAACACAGCCTTTAGCATCTGAATGTTCAAATTCTACCTATAGTACTTGCTAGAGATGTGATCTCAGATAAATCATGCCAACTCTCTGAGCCTTAGTTTCATTATTTATTAAGTAGGAATAGTGCCCTGGTGGGTAGTTCAGTTGGTTGGAGCATCATCCTGTACACTAAAAGGTCACAGGTTTGATTTCCGGTCAGGGCACATACCTAGGTTGCAGATATGATTCCTGGTCAGGGTGCATGCGGAAGGCAACCTATTGGTGTTTTTCTCTCTCAAGTCAATAAACATATCCTCAGGTGAGGATTAAAAAAACAAAGAGGACTTTAAAAAATAAATAGGAAGAGTAACATTATCTACTTCCTAGGGTTTTGAGAGTACTTTAGATGAAATATATGTAAAGTGCCCATACAGTTTCTGATATAGAGTGAGTGTAGAATAAATGTTCTTTATCCACTGTGTGAAATGGAGAGATGAAGATGCAGTCACTGATATTAGGGAAAGTACATCCTAAAAAGTATAAGCCATATACTCAAATGACTGTTATGCATTTCATAGTTTCTATCTCTTTTTAAAAATCTTTTGATCTCTATATAAGTGGCAAACACTGCTAATTGACTACTTAATAGGTAATTTCTTAATTCCTTAATTTCTTCTGTACTAAAAAACACTGACTCTATTTGGAGCTGTGATATACACAGTTAAAATTTTTGATTTCTTGAGAGTCTTTGCAGCTGAAGGTAATCAAGTAATACAGTTATGGCCAATGAGATGTCAGTGGAAGTCTACAGGATGGGTCTTCTGGAAAGCAATTGTTTTCCAGACAAATCTGACTGGCTTGCCCCACTTGGTCTTTTCTCCTTCCTGCCTGGAATTCACATGCGATATCTACAGTTCTAGCAGCTGTCTTATAACACGAGATGTTATGGAACTGATGTATCTGCCCTGGAGTGCATACCATCATATTTCTGGCTTCATGAGAAAATAGAGTCCTTTCTGGTTTAAGTCACTGGATCTAGGTTCCTATTATATGCAGCTGAACATAATCCTAATGGATACAGTAGAATTTAGAGGTTTTTTTCACATATACTGGAATTTTCCATTAGAATTTAAAGAAGTATAACAATTATTCTTTAGGAAACCCATGCTTTTGGAGGTAACTGGGCAGTTTCATTTGAGCCAGAACTACAGGATATTTTTTGACCAGATATTTTAGCTCCCATTCCAACAAGAAGACACATATGACAGAAAAGGGCATTGAAACTCATTTTTGGTGCCTGTATCATCAGGTGGCTGCACTGACAACTGGAATTTTGTTGTAGTGTCATTTTTGTTCCAGGTGTACTACTGATAGGTGTCAGTTTCTTCTCTAGGTGTGGTTACTGGACCTCTCAATGAAGAAAACTCTTGTAGTGGTGTATATTGACTTCAGTAAATTTTCTCTGTGACATCTTTGTGGACAGAATGCAGAAATGTGGGATGGGTGCTAAACAGTACAAGATTCATAATTTGAACCCCTAAATGGTTGATCATATTTTATGTCACCTGAAGGAGGTGTCTAGTGTCACATTGAACTTGGTCTTTTTCCTTTTTGTTTCTTTGAATTTGATGTTTTTTGCAAATATTTTACTTATTTTTTTAATTTTTATTTTAATTGTTGTTCTAGTACAGTTTTCTGTCTTTTACTCCCATCCCAGTCCAACCCCCAGTGCTCCCCACCTCCCTCCCATACTTATTTATTTTTAGAGAGAGAAGAAGGGAAGGAAAGAGAGAGAGGGAGAAAAACAACAGGTTCTTGCCTCTCATGTGGCCCCCACTGGGGACCTGGCCTATACCCTGGGCAACCCAGGCATGTGCCCTGACTGGAATTGAACCAGTGACCCTTTGGTTCACAGGCTGGCACTGAACCCACTGAGCCACACCAGCCAGGGCTTGATGTTTTTCTAGTCAAGATTTTAATCAATGCTATGGATGAAGACATAGACAATGAGCTGATCAAAGTGCAGATGACAGAAAGCTGGGAGAAAAGCTAATATGTTGAGTTTCAAAATGTAAAAATTCTTGGACAGGCTGGAATAACAAGTCAAAACAAACACGATGACAAATAGGAGCAAAATAGATCTTGAATTTGTGACTGCAAACATCTGGGACAGGGAGATATAACTGGATTATAGTTTTTCCAGCTAAGACTTGAGAGTTATAAATGACAACAAATTCACTATGAGCCCAAGTTATAGAATGGCTGCTAAAAAAAAAGCTGCTACAATCACAGCCTGCTTTTTTTGGTATGCAGCTCAAAGGAGGGCTAGGTCCAGGGTATTGAAGATATTGAAAGAATTTCTACCCTTGATTTTCAGAGCACTGTATTCTACTGGTTCTCCTACTGCTCCTCTGGTGTTCTTCCGTCTCACTTGAGAACTCTACCTGTCTGTTGCTGCCCAGCTTTATTAAGGTATGGTTGATAAATAGAAATTGTATATATTTGAGATATACAATGTAGATATTTGATATATGTTTATATTGTGAAATGATTACCACAATAAAGCTAATTAACATGGTCTTCTCCAGGGGTTCAATTTTTAAAATGACTTTTAAAAATTTTTATTTATTTATTTTTTAGAGAAAGGGGAAGGGAGGCAGAAAGAGAGGGAGGGAAACATCGATTGGTTGCCTCTTGTACGTGCCTTGATGGGGGACCAAACCTGAAACTCAGGCATGTGCCCTGACTGGGAATTGAACTGGTGACCCTTCACTTTGTGGGGCAAGGCCCAACCAACTGAGGTATTTATTTTTGTTTACCCTCTTTCATTCTATATTTTGTCCTAGTTATGTAAGCTCATCCATTTCTACAGTTATGGACATCACCTATATATTGAAGGTGCTCACATTTATATCCCCATTTTTTATCCTCATTGTCAACACCTTAGTCCAGGCCTTTGTTATCTGTCACCTAGACTACTGAAGTAGCCTCTTAAGTGGTCTTCCTTCTGTATCAGTCTCATTGCTTTTACTCTACCTTCATTACAAATGCTGTAGTTGTCTTTGTAAGTCAGAGGCTAGATCCTGTCACTCCTCTCCCTTGATAATTCCTAAATAATTAAATCTAGTCCTTAATCTGGAATTCAAGGGCCTTCACAGTCTGGCCCCTGTCACTTTCCTTCTGATGTCATCTCTTATTACATTTCTCCAGGAATCCTACATGTCATTCAACATCTAGTGAGCATTGTGAGCCAGGGCTACAGTGCCCTCTCTTCTAGTCACAGCTGATTACTCACTCAGCTCAACACTTCACCTACTTCTCTGCCTTCATGCCCTTGCTTGTGCTATTCTCTCAGCTTGGATTAATCCTTCTCATCATTTCTGTGTGCTGAAATCAACCTTATCCTTCACATTTTAGCTTCTATGTCACTTTCTCTGTGGAGCTGGCCGTGATCTCCCAATCAAATTGAGTGGTACTTTTCTTTTTAATCTCTTAGCTCTTTGTTGTGCTTTATCATATCATTTAATTCCTCCTGGTTGGTAGTAATGTTTATTATAGCCATAGCTGTCAGTCTTCCAGGACTGTAAACGAAACCCTTAATTGCTATGCTATACTTCTAAGTGAATTTCTCTCTGTTAATTAAAGGCAACATAACTTATGATAGATTCTGGTAAAGGGAATGGGAGTATAGCCTCAGTTAAGGAGTACCCTACCTTATCCTTTTCAGGGACCCAGCCTGCTAAATAAGAAGTGTGAAAGCTACCAGATGCTCTGCTTCAATACATAATTTAGTTGGTGAGCTGGGGAATGTTCTTGGAGAAAGGAATTTGACCAATGCAATAAAAAAGCTGCAATGAAGGCATGCTAATGGGAATTGTCAACAGCTAAGGGCTAGCTCCCACTCACTCTTTGGAGGATGCCAAAAGCCTAATGAGTCTATTTGTATGGAGGAGAAAATACGGAGAAGGACAATTATTTACACACACGAGAACCATCCTCTTCTCTATGACTTTTCTGGATGTCAGAGGACTCTGGGCAGGCTACAGAGTACAGCTTCCTCTAGGATGTTGTGAAGGTGAGGCTTTAGGGGCTAAGAAGGGTGGACAAGTCTGCAATCTTTCTGGCATTGTATGGTACTTTTCCTTCCCTAGACTTAGATGCAGTTGCCTTTCCCAACTTTCCCTCAGAAGACTGTAGTCAACAGATCCATTGCAGTGGTTGTCTCCCCACCTCCAAGTGTCCTACTTCAATATTTTGAAATATTTTCCCCTTAGCCAACAACTCCCTCAAAGGGATAACAAAGAAGTTCATGAAGGGCTATTGATGGCTGATGTAGCTTAGTTGTTCTTTCTTACGGATGACATTTTTCAAGGACAACAATTGGGAGTGAAGGGTGAATACTGGCGATGGGGAATTTCTCCAACAAGTGGATATAACTTTGTTGTTTTTTCTAATTATAAAACATATGCCTAATGTTACAAGTTTAAACATGATGGGAAAGAAAATAATCATAAAAGGGATATTAACTAAAATCTTACAACCCAGAAAAATGACCACTAGGTTTATACTGGGCTTCCTTTCAGACATCTCTCTCTCTTTACACAAATATAAACACACATATACATATATTTAAAGTTTTACATAAATGAGATTATGGTTTACATGTTATTAGAAGTAAATTTCATTTTATTCCCAGTGTCTAGAACAATAATTGGTACATAGTACATGCTCAATAAATACCTGCCTAATTAATAAATATCCTATTTTGAAATATGCTTAAAAAAACCTAATAATGTGTCTTTCCATGCCATTGTATATTAAACTCTTAAAAACTATCTGCATTCCATTTAGTTGAATATAGACTATTTTGTTTAACTAGTTTCCTATTGATGGCGTTTAAGTTTTTTTCTTTTTTTAAGTATATTTTATTGATTATGCTATTACAGTTGTCCCAATTTTTTTCTCCCCTTAAGCTCCCCTCTGCTTTTCACCCCCTACCCTCCAACATTCTCCTCTTTAGTTCATGTCCATGGGTTGTACATGTAAGTTCTCTGGTTTCTGTGTTTCCTACACTATTCTTTTTTTTTCACATTTTAAAAATTGTTCAAGTACAGTTGTCTCCATGTCTCTGCCCTTTAAGCCATTGGGTCTACTTATAAGACTTTGTCCTACAGAAATAATCAATATGAAGAAAGTTATGTATGTATGATTATTCAATAAATGATATTGGGTTAGTTGCCTGTCAATTTGTAAACAAACACATTCAGATCACTATCTTGTCCCACATAGAAAAAAAATCCATAAAATTTGAGATATACATGTAAAACACCAAACTATAAAGGTGTTATACAAAAATATAGGATATTTACACAACTTCTCTTTGGTTTTCTAAATGTTGATCTTCTAATTACATCTTGTTTTTATTTTGTGGTTACAACCTTAGATCTCTGAGTACACTTAGAACAATTTTTCTCCTACTTTCTTCTTTATTTCACTAATTCATCTGATTTGTTTGTTTTGTTCTTTGTCTTCCTTAGGGGAGGCATTCCTACAGAGCCAGGGCTTATCAACTGCTGATCTGCACTGTAAGATGAGTAAGAACTGGCCAGTTTACTGGGGACTCCAAAATGGCATTATGTATAGGTCTTTTTTTCTGAGAGCAGTTCCAGTTTCTTCAAAGATGAATTCTCCAATTTCTTGCCTGGAAAATATTTACCTGCTGCTGGTATTCTTGGAATGAAGGTGTCTGCTGGGCAGGGAAAAGGATACTATTGTAGCTTTCATTTAGTGCCCTTCTTTTCAATATGATACCCTATACCTACCTTTCACTCTATCAGGGCACCTGGGTCTAGGGCTTCTGTGGATCAATTTTCTTTGAATAAACTTCCCATCTCCAGCCAGATTAGGGAAATGGTATTTCCTGACTTAGCAGGATGAGAGAACGAAGCTGTGCCTAGTCTAACTGCACTTCTCACACACAGGCAACCAAACCTTCTGTTTTCAGCCTCTTGACACACTCCTGCCGTCTTTGGTCACTCACAGGTGTGTCTGATTTCTGATCATCTCAGGCATTCTACAGTATGAGCTGTTTTCATTTCTCATGCACCCTGCAGGCACCTTATCTTCAGCTCTTTCAGCTCTGCTAAATTTCCTCTGCTTTTTGTCCTTCAAAAATATATTGGTGCCCTGGCTGGTGTGGCTCAGTGGATTGAGTGTCAGCCTGTGAACCAAAGGGCTGCTGGTTTGATTAGCAGTCAGGGCATATGCCTGGGTTGTGGACCAGGTCCCCAGCAGGGGGTGTGTGAGAGGCAACCACATGTTGATGTTTCTCTCCCTCTCTTTCTCCCTCCATTCCTCACTCTAAAAATAAATGAATAAATAAAATCTTTAAAAAATAATTGGCATATTTTGTCTGTTGTTTCCTTCATTCCTTTTCTCTTTGTTTTTGTGGGTTTATACCCCTTAAAATGAATTTCCTTTTCATTTTAGGACAAACATGTGTTTAACTTCTCATATTTATTGGGAAGTCCTTCAATAGTATTTATTAAACTGAAAAGTTCACATACCCCATTGACCAGGAAATCTCACTTATGATAATTTTAACTATCAGAAATAAAAGTGCCAGTATGTATACATAAGTAGACAAGGGTGTTTACTGTAATATTATTTGCAATAGCAACAGCATGAATGTCCACTGATACAGAACTTACACATATAAACACATAGTGTGAGTTTATTTTCTCTCACAAAATAATGGGGTTACTATAGCTTTCTCTTTTACTTACTAGTGGACAGCCTTCTAAGCCAATATGCTTTAATGAGTGGATAAGTAGTCCCTGATATACATACAACATAATTTATATAACTAGTTTCCTATCAGTGGTTTCATTAGGGAGATGGCTTTGGAGGGGGAGTGGAAGAACATATCAATTTAAATTTTGTATTATGTTTGAATTATTTCAGTTAACCTGTGTTGCTTTTGTCATTCAAATGACAAAATAAACTTGCTTAAAAAGGCAAGTTTATTCCTAGATGCAAGAATATTCACTGTAGCATTATGTATAATAGTGAAAAATTGGAAAATAATATAAATGTCTAACAATAAATACTTGTTAAATATGTTTCAAACATTTATATGCAAGATATTATATGCATAATATAATGATCTCTGTGTAACAAACTTAATATAAAATGATAATCATTTATTATTATCTCTCAATACTCTGAGGATTGACTGGGCTCAGTTACATGGTTCTTGCTCAGAGTCTCTCATACAGTTGCAGTTAGACAATGACTAGAGGTGGAGAAATCCTGAAGGCTTCCTCATTCACATGTCTGACAGTTGATGTTGTTTGCTGGTCAGGAACTCAGCTGGGGCTTTGAGTGGAACACTTACATGTGGCTTCTCCATGTGGCCTGAATTTCCTCATGTCACAATAGCTATGTTCCAGGAATGAGTGTTCTGAGAAATAGAAAGCCAGGTGGAAATTATATTCATGTGATGACCTAGGGTCAGTAGTCAGGCAACATCATATCCACTGAATTCTGTCAGAAGCAAGTCACTAAAGCTAGCCTATATTCTAGAGGAGGGAAACTAGATGCCACCTCTTGATGGGACAAATGTGAAAGAACTTCTGAATTTGTTTTAAAACTATCACATATGGCAACATGTTTACAGTCAGTGGTAAGATTATAAAAGATTACAATGTTATTCTTTTTTGAGTTTTACAAATTATGTACAAAAATTATGTACATATATTACTTTTAAAATAAGAGAAGAAAAGATAGTTCTTGCTGCCATGGCTCAGTTGGTCCGGCATTGTACTGCAGGGTGGGGGTGGTTTGCTGGTTTGATTCCTGGTTGGGGGTAGTGCCTGGGTTGCAAGACTGGTTCCCAGTTAGGGGTGTGCAAGAGGCAACCAATCACTGTTTCCCTTGCAGCATCAGCCTGGGGGAAAGCAATAGCCCCACCCTCTGGACTCCTTCTCACCTCATCTTCTGGAGCTTACACCTGCTGTGGAGTATAGCCAGAGGCTCTTTTAGTGACTGAGCTTAAAGGCAGCCCACAGGCAGAAACAGGCACAGGTGGACCTTGTCGGGGTTACTTAGGACTTTGGCCTGGTGTTTGTAAAGGCCAGCTTTGGTTCACAGCTTGGTCCTTCCTCCACATACCCAGGTCTAGCAGAGGAAGCCATAAACTGAGAATTGCTTGAAGCTCCAAAAAGGTTGTTGAGCACCAGTAAGAAGCAGCATCTTCAATTGGCCAGATCCAAACTCCTTCTCAAGAAGCCAGTAGCCAGCTTCAGACATCAGAGCAAAATCCAATAAGCATTACAAGTGACATATCCAAAGGGAAACCTCAGCAGGCATCCAACACTGCTGAGGCAAATTCCCCTTCTTGTGGTCAGCACCCGCACAACAGTTTGCATGCCAGGTTTGGGATTCAGCCTCAGTCAGTCAGCCTGAGGGTCAGTATCACCATGAATAGGCCAAGAGCAATCAAAATTCAATTATAACACACATAATACATGCAAGGGGCATTCCTGGAGCACTCAGCTCAGGTGATCAAGAAGACTACACTACTGAATCCCATGGAACACCTACTACATAAGGCTACCCCATGAAGACTGGGAGTCTAAGCAGATCTGTCTAATACACAGAAACAAACACAAAGAGGCAGCCAAAATGGGGAGACAAAGAAACAAGCCTTAAATGAAAGAACAGGAGAAATCTTCAGAAAAAGAGCAGAATAAAAAGGAAGCAAGCAATTAATCAGATATAGAGTTCAAAGTGACGGCCATAGGAATGCTCAACAGCATGAAAAAAGGCATAGAAACCATAAAAAAGGATGCATCAGAAATGAACAATACAATATCTTAAATGAAGTATACACTGGAAGGAGTAAACAGTAGGTTGGATGAAGCAGAGGATTAAATCAGTGATTTGAAAGACAGGATGCAACACCCCCAGCCAATCAGAGTGGCAAAAAGGAAAAAAATGAATTAAAAAATGAGGATATAGTCTGACTGCTGTGACTTAGTGGGTTGAGTGTCCTCCCACAAACCAAACATTCATCAGTTTGGTTCCCAGTCAGGGTACATGCCTAGGTTGCAGGACAGGCCCCCGGATGGGGGCATCCAAAAGGCAACCAATCACTGTTTCTCTTGCACATTGATGTTTTTCTACCTTTCATTCTCCCTCCCTCTAAAAATAAATAAATAAAATATTTTTAAAAATTGGGATAATTTAAGGAATTTGGGGACAACATAAAAAGTAATAACATCTGCATCATAGGAGTACCAGAAGGAGAAGAGAGAGAGCAAGGTATCAAGAACCTGTTTGAAGAAATAATGGTGAAAACTTTCCTTACCTGGTGAAGGAAAAAGACACAGAAGTCCTGGAAGTGCAGAGTCCCAAACAAGATGGACCCAAAGACACCCACACCATGACACATCATAATAGAAGTGACAAAAGTTAATGACAAAGAGAGAAACTTAAAAGCCAAAAGAGAAAGACAGTTATCTGCAAGGAAGTTCCCATAAGACTATCAGCTGATTTCTCAACAAAAACATTTCAGGCCAGAAAAGATTGGCATGAAATATTCAAAGTGATGAGAAACACAGACCTACAACCAAGACAACTTTATCCAGCAAGGCTAACATTTAAGATTGAAGGAGAAATAAATAGCTTCCCAGATAAGAGAAAGCTAAAGGAGTTTGTTACCGCCAAACCAGTATTACAGGAAATGTTAAAGGGCCTGCTTGAATAAGAAGAAAAAGGATCAGGAGAAGGAGAAGAAAGAGGAGGAGAAGGAGGAGAAGAAGGAAAACAGGGGACCACAGTTAAAAGAATAAAATGGCAATACATATGCACCTATCAATAATCACTTTAAATGCATATTGCTTAAGTGCTCCAATAAAAAGACATAGTGTAGCTGAATGTATAAAAAACAGGACCCATAAATATGTTGTTTACTAGACACATACCTCAGAACAAAAGATACACACAGACTAAAAGTAAATGGATGGAAAAAGATAAAGTTCATGCACATGAAAAGGAAAGAAACCCTGAGGTAGCAATACTTATTCTGTCAAAATAGACTTTAAAACAAAGGCTGCAGTAAGAGATGAAGAACACTACATGGCAATCCAACTAGAAGATATAACCTTTTAAATATTTATACATCCAACATAGAAGCAGATAAACATATAAAGAAAATTTTGATGGACATAAAAGGAGAGATTGACAGCAATACATTCATAGTAGGGGATTTAAACATCTCATTGGCGTCAATGGATAGATATTCCAGACAGAAAACCAATAAGGAAACTGCAGCCTCAAATGACATGCTGGATCAGATGGATTTAATTGGTCACTTCACAGCATTTTACCCCAAAGCAGCAGAATATGCATTCTTTTCAAGTGCACATGAAACATTTTCTAGGGTAGGCCACATGTTAGAGCATGAAATGACTCTCAATAAATTTATGAAGATTTAAATCACATCAAGCATCTACTCTGACCATACTGGAATGAAACTAGAAATCAGTCACAAGAAAAAAAAAGGACAATAGGCAGACATGGAAGCTAAATAACACATTACTAAACAATGGGTTAACAACAAGATCAAGGAATAAATCAAAAGATACCTTGAAACAAATGAAAATACGGACAAAACAACCCAAAATCTGTGGGACACAGTGAAAGAGGTCCTAAGAGGGAAATTCATAGCATTACAGGTTTATCTCAATAAACAGGAAGAAACTCAGGCAAACAATCTTACTTTACACTAAAAGGAACTTGAAAAAGACCAACAAACAAAGGAAAGAGTGAGTAGAAGGAGGTAATAAATATCAGAGCAGAAATAAACAAAACAGAACCTAAAAAAATACAAAAGTTCAATGAAACCAAGAGGTGGTTCTTGGAAAGGAAACACAAGACTGACAAAACTTTTACTAGATTCATCAAGAAAAAAAGAAGTAGGACCCAAATAAATAAAAGAAAAAACGAGAGAGGAGAAATAACAACTGAAACCAAAGAAATACAAAGCATTGTAAGAAAATACAACAAACAACTATATGCCAAAAACTTGGACAATCTGGATGAAATGGATAAATTCCTAGAAACATATTGTACAATTTTCTAAAACTGAATCAGAAAGAATCAGAGGATCTGAATAGACAGATTATTACTAAGAAATTGAAGCAATAATAAAAAACTCTCAGCAAATAAAAGTCCTGGACCACATGGCTTCACAGGTAAATTTTATCAAACATTCGAAGAACTAACACCTATCATTCTCAAACTATTTCAAAAAATTTGAGAGGAAGGAAGACTTTCAAGCTCACTTTATTAGGACAGCATTATCCTAATTCCAAAACCAGATTAAGATTACCACAGAGAAAGAAAATTATAGGCCAATATCCCTGAAGAACACAGATTCTAAAACCCTCTTTGAAATATCAATAAAGCACATCCAGCAATACATTAAAACAACCATACACTATGATCAAGTGGGATTTATTCCAAGGATACAAGATTGGTACAATACCCACAAATCCATAAATGTGAAACATCACACAAAAAAGGAGGATAAACACTACACGATCATGTCTAAAAATGCAGGAAAAGCACTTGGTAAAATCCAGTACCCCTTTATGATTAAAATTCTTAGCAAATTGGGAATAGAGGGAACATACCTCAGTGTAAAGAGGACCATATATTACAAACCCACAGCCAACATCATACTCAATGGGCAAAAACTACAAGAAATTACAAGTGTTTCTCTTAAAGTCAGGAATGAGACAGGGATGTCTGCTTTTACCACTGTTATTCAATATACTACTGGAAGTCCTAGCTACAGTAATAAGATAAGAAAAAGAAATAAAAGGCATCCAGATTGGAAAGGATGACATAAATCTGTCATAATTTGTAGATGATATGATAATGTACATAGAGAACCCAAAAGATTTTACCAAAAAACTATTAGAACTGATAAATGAATTCAGCAAGGCAGCCAAATACAAAAGAAATATACAGAAATATGTTGCATTTTTATACAACCATAATGAGCTATCAGAAAGGGAAACTAAGAAAACAATCCCATTAATAATTGCTTCAAAAAGCATGAAACACCCAGGAATAAATTTAACCAAGGACGTAAAAGACTGTACTCAAAAAATTATAAGACACTGAAGAAAGAAATCAAAGAAGATATAAATAAATGAAAGCACATAATTTCTTCATGGATAGGAAGAATTAAGTTCTTTAAAATTTCCATATTACCCAAAGTAATATATAGATTTGACACAATTCCTATCAAGATACCAATGGCATATTTCACAGAACTAGAACAAATATTCAAAAAATTACATGAAACCACAAAAGATCCCAATAACCTCAGTACTCTTGAAAAGAAGAACAAAGTTAGAGAAATCATGCTACCTGATATCAGACTGTACTACAAAGCCATCATAATTAAAACAGCATGGTGTTGACATAAAAACAGACATATAGATCAATGGAATAGAAAAAAGAGCCCAGAAATAAACCCATGCCTTTATAGTCAATTAACATTTGACAAAGGAGGCAAAAAACTACAATGGGGTACAGATAGTCTATTCAACAAATGGAGTTGGGTTTTCTGGACAGATAGATGAAAAAAAATGAAACTAAACCACCTTCTTACATCATACAGTGAGATAAAATTACAATGGATTAAAAACTGAAATATTAGACTTAAAACTCTAGAAATTCTAGTAAAACATAGGCAATAAAATCTTGGCTATTTCTCATAGCAATACTTTTTTTCTGATAATCTCCTCAGGCAAGGGAAACAAAAGAAAAATAGTCAAATGGGACTGCATCAAACTAAAAAGGTTTTGTGCCCTGGCAGGGTGGTTCAGTTTGTTGGAGCATTGTCCTGTATATCAGCAGTCCCCAACCTTTTTGGCACCAGGGACCAGTTTCACAGAAGACAATTTTTCCATGGACAGGGGTGGGAGGAGACAGGAAGTAGAGCTCAGACAGTAATGCCAGCAAGGTGTTGCAGGCCTGTTGGCTCACCTCCTGCTGTGCATCCCAGTTCCTAACAGGCCATGGACCAGTGCTGGTCCCAAGGCCCGGGTGTTGGGGACCCCTGCTGTACACCAAAGTGTTGTGGGTTCAATTCCTGGTCAGTGCATATACCTAGGTTGTGGGTTTGATCCTTGGTCGGGGTGCATACAAGAGGCAACTGATTGATGTTTCTCTTTCACATTGATGTCTCTCTCTCCCATTCTCTCTCTCTCAAATCAATAAACATATCCTTGAGTGAGGATTAAAAAACTAAATATATAAAAAAATAAAATTTTTGCTCTACAAAGGAAACCATCAACAAAATGAAAACACAACTGTTTAAATTGGAGAACATATTTACCAATACATCTGAAATGGGGTTAATATTCAAAATTTATGAAGACCCTATAAAACTCAACAGCAAAAACACAAACGATCCAATGAAAAAATAAGCAAAGGATCTTAATAGATACTTCTCCAAAGAGGACATACAGATGGCCAATAGACATAGGAAAAGGTGCTCAATGTCACTAATCATCAGAAAAATGCAAATTAAAACCACAGTGAGATACTATCTCACACCTGTCAGAATGGACATCATTAATAAATGAACAAACAACAAGTGCTGGAGAAAGGGGAACCCGAGTGCACTGTTGGTGGAAATGCAGACTGGTACAGCTACTGTGGAAAGCAGTATGGAATTTATTCAAAATATTAAAAATGGAACTGCCTTTTGACCCAGGATCCCACTTCTGAGAATATATCCAAAGAAACTGGAAACATTTATCTGAAAAAATATGTAAGCCCCTATGTTCATTGCAGAGATAATTACAATAGCCAAGATTTGGAAGCAGCTCAAGTGTCCATCAGTAGATGAATGAATAACAAGCTGTGGTACATCCGACCTCCTTTGCAGCAAAATGGCTAAATGCACCAAGAAAGTCGGAATCGTCGGTAAATACAGCAGCCATTATGGAGCCTTCCTCAGGAAAATGGTGAAGAAAATTGAGATCAGCCAGCACACCAAGTACACTTGCTCCTTCTGTGGCAAAACCAAGATGAAGAGGTGAGCAGTGGGGATCTAGCACTGTGGCTTCTGCATGAAAATGGTTGCTGGTGGTGCCTGGACCTACAACACCACTTCTGCCATCACAGTAAAGTTTGCCATCAGAAGACTGAGGGCATTGAAAGACCAGTAGAAGCTTCACAATTTGAAACATTGCCAGCCAATAATAAATGGGTTAATTTATGTAACAAAAACAAAAACAAAAACACTGTGGTATATTTACACAATGGAATACTACTTGACTGTAAAAAAGAAGGAAATTTTACCCTTGGTGACAGCATGGATGGACCTGAAGGACATTATGCTAAGTGAAATAAGTCAGTCAGTGAAAGATGAGTACTATATGATCACAGTTATATTTGGAATCTAATGAACAAAATGAACTAATAAGCAAAATAGTGACAGACTCATAAATAGAGAGCCTGCTGACAGCTGTCAGTGGGTGAGGTGGCTTGGCAGAGGTGTGGAGGGATTGAGCAAAAATGAAAAAACTTAGAAAGAAATCATGGACACAAGCCACAATGTGTTGATTGTCAGGTAGTGGAGGGAGGAGTAGTAGGGTGTGGGGGGATAAATGGTGATGGAAGGAGATTTGACTTGGGGTGGTGAACACACAGTACAGTGTACAGATGATGTGTTGTGGAACTGTGTATCTGAAACCTGTATAACTTTGTTAACCAGTGTCACCCCAATAAATTCAATAAAGTGGAAAGAAATTTTTTAAAAAGAAAAAGAAAGAGCAATTCAGAATTTTTAAACAGATATGGCCTAACTGAACTACATTAAAAAAAATCACGTTGATTGTTTTGTGCAGAATGGTTTGAAGAGGCAAGAGTGAAGGCAGGCAGATCAGTTAGCGTGCTGTGGCAGTGATTAAGGGAAGGATGTTGGTGGTTTGAGATAGGGACAGTGGAAGTCGTGAAGATTTGTTGGATTCTGTATCTATTTGGCTCTACTCTATAGTAAATGGACAGGATTGCTGGCAAATTGGATGTAACTAATGAGGTACAGGGATTCTATGTGGTGAGTGAATTCATAGTGAGGAAATTGAGGAAATAGACACTCATTTTTGACAGCTTGGCGGAATCTGCAAGTGAAGAGAATGAAGAAAGGTTAGGGGTAGTTGAGTGGATGTGGACTATCTCATGGGATAGGTAAAGTCTCAGTGTGGAGCCAATGAAGTTTGATGTTAGAAGGTACAAAGAGTAGGATAATGGATAGATTAAGAACCTAGAGAATATGAGAGATGTGATGTGCTGCCCTAGCATAACATTCAACTTTTAAAAAGAAGAGCACATCTTCCTCTGGGACTGCAGAAAAAGAATGAATGTAAAGATAAATATATATAAATACTAATATATAATAATGTAATCTCACCAAGGGTTACTTATTATTACAAATGATAAAATATAACCTTTACAGTGGAAAACCTGGTACACAGTCCATTTAAGCCAAGAGACAGATATTTTGGGGGCAGACAGGGGAACCATGAAGACTCCTCCAAGTTTCTGATGGTTGTTAACTGAATACTTGTGCCAACTTCCATGAAAAATTTCCTGGGTGGTAGTTGTTGGGGTGTAGGGGAGGGTGGAGTGGGAGAGGTTTATAGGTAACCTCTATGTCTGTTTACCTTACCCATAAGGCAGCAGATATGGATCTGAAACCAGAGGTATTTGAAAATTCATAGGTCTTCAGGCTCTTAGGCTTAATTGCAATGAATTCTCTGAACCTAGAAGGGAGGCTGATCTTAAATGGTGAGCAGATAGATGAGGAGGGAAGGAGTCACTGTAGTTTTTACTTTCTCTGAAAGTTGCCTGACATTTCCCAGCCTTTGAAGTTATATGGGAGGAGTTTGTCTGGAACTGCAAGACATGGAGTCTCCTTTTTCTTTTATAGTGGCTCTTCCTGCATAGTAGAGGATGACTCAAAAGGACAATGAAAACCTGAGGGCAGGGGTGGGGAAGCCTTCTAACAAAACCCTGTTTTTCCTGTTATCAGGCATTTCCCTTTGCCACATTATGGGTTGAGCTGTCTTTCTCCATGTTCACTTTCATCTTTTCTTCCCCACTCCCATTTCTTTCTAATCCCTTTTCACATGTCAAGCCAGAAGCTGCAGTCTCTAATTAGCAAAGGCGACAGGTAAGAACTTACTAGCTTTTTTTGGCTGTTTCACCCCTCCTGTGAACATTTAAGCTGGACCAGACCAGCTGAAGTGTGTGGGACCACCTTAGAGGGAGGTCTCCAACTCCCTGTCAAAGCCTCCTCTGGTCTGGGGAGGTGAGGACTGAAGCCCCAAAGATGCCTACAGTACAGCCTGTAACTGCTTCAGTGACATATTTCACTTTAGCTGGGAAGCGGGGAATCATATTAGCAGCTAGGGAGGATGTGGGCTTGCATATTATGATGGGGGCAGAGTAGAAATGTCTGTAGTGTGCGGTCCTTTATTTTGGGGAAAGGGGAATTGATTTTTGCATTGGGATAATATTTGAAATGAAAATTTAAGGTGGTCAGAGAGGCAATGGTATGCTTTGAGAAATCATGTTTGCTTTCTCTTGAGGTCCTGTGTGCCTGCCATGGTGCCTTGAGTCTCTTAATCTGACCATCAAGTTAATGCTCAAATTTGACTCTCATGAGACCAATGCTTTTGTCTATAACTCTATGCAAAATTAAAACTTCCTTGCCTACCCTCTAGATCTGACTTCCTTTTTCAGGGTTAATTTTCTTGCCATAGACCATGTTTTCTTTACAAAGAAGAAATTGGGTGACAAAGAATATGAGATGGAAAAAGAATCAATTGCTCCACATAAAAGATGGTTGACAAAAAGTCAAATTGGTAGATATATTGAGATCTGACATTCCCCTGGTAGTCCATATTTCACTAGATACAAGGTAAAAACCTACACTCCTTATAGAGAAGCTGAGAGTTGGGGGTTCCCTCCTGACTGTATTGCTCTGTGCTGGGGAGCGGGACTTATGGTGAGAGTGCAACTCAGCCTTTCGATCCATTTTCATGTAGGTATTTTTTCATTCATTCAATGTGTAGGAGTTGCGCAGTTTGTTTCTGAAGTTTTTCAGAAGAAATTGCTCTGTGTGTTGTACATTTGGTACATTTGTAGGAGGAAGGGAGCTCAGGAGCCTCCTCTGTCACCATCTTGGTTGATCTTCCAAAATTACTTTCTTGATCAATCACTTTAATGATTTTACAAAAATCCCTCAAAAAATATCACCAGATTGAATAAGCATTATTTATCTGTGGATGCATAACAATATGCTCCAAATCTTAGTGGCTTAAACTATAAACATTTTTTTTCACAGTGCAAGTTGCAGGTTCATTTTAATTGTTTTTCAGTACAGTTTTCTGTCTTTTACTCCCATCCCAGACCACCCCACAGTGCTCCCCACCTCCCTCCCATTTCCACCCCCCTTAGTTTTTGTCCATGTGTCCTTTATACTTGTTCCTATAATCCCCTCCCTTTTTCCCTGA
>PVKM010011148.1:0-33489 GCA_004027735.1 Carollia perspicillata
TTTTTTTTTTTCATTTTCCTTATGATATAGAATCTGTGAGTTAAGGCTTGTTTTTACCTTTTCCCAGGACTATACTTACACAAGTTTTTCTCCAACTCACATTAGGTAACAGCCTTCATCATAAATACAAAGCTGACAGAACTGTACTATTTATAGCCCCTTGGCTTCAAAAGACATTTCCCCCTCATCAATTCATTTCCTTTTGGTCCCAATCCTCACCCTTTATGGGACAATGTACAACAGGGACAAATCTTCCCCTGATTTGCTCATGCTCAGGAAGGAAATTAAGAGCCTGGAAAGCTATACTTCATATACCAAGATGATGCCAGGGAAGCCCTGGCAAGAGAACAATTGAACATTCTCAGATTAATTTCATGGCTATTTGTTCCATCCCAAAATCACATCAAGCACAGTCCTCCAGGTTGAAATTGCATCACTCTGTCCTTGCTACCCAGGTAAGGGCAGTGAGAAATGAGTATATTCTCCACCATCTAATGATAAATAATGACTTTTCCCTTCACAACTGAGATGTATTTTACAGCATCATCAGAGAAGTCTAATTACCAAACAAAATGATAAGATATATCAGGGTGCACGGAGCTTAGATTAAGTTCACAAGAAATACGCATTTGCATCTTCACCATCCATCAGTGTCACTACAGTAATAGAAAAGGGGCAACTGGAAGGTACATAATGAATATTCCATTCAATATTCATTTGGATTGTGAATAACTTAAAGTTTTAAACTGCCCAGTAAAAGATTAAAAGAGAAGGGTACAAACATATCTGGCTGCTAAGAGCTGGCAAACAAAGTTGGAAGGAAAAATAACAGAGAGAACATTTAACATTGACTGGGTAAAAAATTAAATGCTGTGGGCCCACAAAGACAAGAAGGGAAGCATTTGCTTCTAGGAAGTTGACAGGGCAAATTTGGCTTTCATAAATTTTGATCTGTAATTATCCAGGTAGACTAATATTATGCTTTCTGCAATAAGGTCATTCTTGTAATCACATTTTTTTACAGTAATAGCCCCTTAACCATAAGTGGTGTTTTTTTAATATTTAGAGGTCTTCCTGGTTGTGAGCTTATTTCTTGTTTTAGGCTTGCATGACTCATTGAGCTGGGTATTGAATTGAGACTGAGTACTCTAAATTCTTGTTTATTGAGCTTGACCTTGTCATTCCAATATCCATAAAAAGAAAGAATGACTTGTTGGGGCAGTGGCAAAGAATTTTTTTTTAAATTTTAATTCACAAAAGAAGGAGGTTGAGACCATGGAGTACAGACTTGGAACTAACATTCACTGAGTCACTGAGTGCCTACCAAGAACCAGGTGTCATCTAAGTACTAAGCAGTTACATACATAATCGTAATTTACCCAACAACCATGACTGGTTGAAATTAGTACAGCTTGATGTAGTAGGCAGTTAGGCAGACTTGAGCAGAGTAGAAACAATAAACCAAGTACTGAAGCTCACCAGGGTGGAAGGGTAACCCTTCCTCCCCTAGCAAACCACAGGCGGTTTAGACCTCGTGACCATTCATATTGCTGGTCATGCAGTTCAGACCTCCCCCTGATTTTTCGTCCCCTGGCATGTCACTAGTCATGTGGAGGATTGAGGCAGCCAGAAAATAGCCTCATACAACTCCCATACAAGCCATTGCATAACCCCTCCCTTAAGCATTAAGCCTTCAGAACAATGAGGTTCTGGCCCATATCAAATAATCTTAGAAACAAAGCCTCATGCCTATTTACCACAGAGACAGAGTTTTGGTCACACTAGAAATAATGATAACATCTAGGCCTCAGCTGTGTTTCAGCTCCAGTCCCAGAAAAGCTGCAAAACCAGACATAGCCATACCATGGCCGACATCAGGACCAGCTGCAATGACTAATGACTCCCTACCCTAGCACACCAATCAGTAGAGACCATAGCCCTGAAAAGACACACTGGAAAAGTTAGTGAATATTGTATTGAGATCTTGCCCTGAGACCCCTCCTAAAATCACCTCCATTAAAGACCTTAAGACAAAGGACCCAATGCTCTCATGTGCGTGGGCACTTGCTCTCTCTCTTTTTCTCTCCCACACCTTTCCCCCTTCTCCTTTTCCCAGATGTGTTTTCTTTGCCTTTCTTTGTCCTCATGTCCAAGGGCCCTTCTTTTGTCTCAGGAAACATGTTTCCTGAGTTCACACAGCCCAACTGGCTCCCTTCTTCTACCTCTGTGACTTTCTAAATAAACTTTTGCTTGTATTTGAGTCTGGGCTTTGAATTCCTTCTTAATCAAATCTCAAGGAAAGAGGTCTAACATCTGGTGTTGTTCACGGCTAACAAACCCATTTTTAAATGAAGAAAATGAAGTTCAGGAAAGTTGAGAACTTACCAAAAGTAACATGGTAGGAAAGAGGTAGAACCCAAATTTAAATACAAGTCTACATAAACTCATAGGCCTTATTATTTTTATTGTCCCATACTGTCTTGTCTGTCTCTGTGAAAGCCATTATAGATCAGACTCGAGTTGAATTTTGTGTGCCCAGTCCTGGCACATAGTATACACTCAACTAATATTAATACTTGTTAAAGAAAAGAAGGAAGGGAGGAAAAGAGGAAGAAAAGAAGGAACAGAACCATCCTGCCATTCAATATTGAACTATTTTTAGTAAAACCATAAGTATAAACAGTTGAAGACAATTTTTACAAGTAAAATACATACAAATATAAAATGAACACATGTGCCCAAGATTTTATGTAATTCACCAACTGAAGGAACCAATAAAATGTTACAAATGTACAAAGGAAACCAAAAGAACCATGCATATGTAAAACATGAGGAATGATGAAATAAATTTGCTTAATAGATGCAACACTGGTTAATGCCCACAGAGCAATAATCAACTGCATTTCCAGAGTATGCAATTTGCATTTCTATGGAAAAGAATCATTTGCATTACTATTTGTATTATGCAACTTTATAGAACTGTAAAATAGCTCAGACAGATGAAAAGCAGAGATAACCCAGAAGATAAGCAAAACAGAAGACCCAATAATCTTTCTTTGCCCATTTCAGGCTTTCACACTTTTTTGCACCATTACCTTAGAGTCTAAACTTTAGAACCACTTAATTCTTAAAGTTCATTGCCACTACCTTGCCAGTTGTTTTCATTTAGTTTCTTTTGTGGAAGGTGCATTAATCTTCCTGTTCATAGATATTTTCTTGTTCAACAGTAAACATTGTGTCTTGTATGTAGTGCATTATATCATTCAAAACTACATAGCAACTTATTGTCTGAGAATAATTAATAAACATGAGAAAATACCTCCCCTGGGTTCAGGATATATTTGATAATCAAGTTAAGTATGAAATGACATTTGCCTACTTATTGTGAATGTTTCTGGTATGGTGGGTGTCTAATCTTGCCTCTTACTTGAGATATGGGAATTGGGTAGGCAGATGGAGAATCCCAGAATGATGGAAGGACCTTCTGTTCATCTGTAGCTTATTAAACAGTCTGGGAAGGGGCAAACCATGGCCAGCACATGTCGGCACAACACTAAAAGTTATTCATGAGAAGTAATTTAGGGGGCTTTATAGCAGCTGGGAGAGTGATGCCCATCTAGGATTTTGCTAAGCTCGTTTTGGAAAGGCACTACCAAACTTTATGCCAGCAATCACATTAGGCTATTGGCTGCATAGGGATTATTCTGTGGTCCTAGAAAATAATAGAAACACAATAAAAAGAGGCTCTTCCCTCTATTTCATCACAGTGGCCTTCTAAGCACAACAAAAGACTTCAGCTTTATTTGTTGAAGTGTGTCCAGATTTGGGGGAGAAAGATACTTCAAGAAAATTTTAATTATCCATAAAAACAATGTTACTTTGAATAATTAAAAACCTGGATGATAATAAATAACAACTACTATAATAATATTTTTATCACCATATAATTTTTATCTAGAATATGTCCAAAGAGGATTTAAGATGATTCAAAATTCATTCAACCAGGATTGTGCTGAATATAAATATGACATGGTCTTCCTTTGAAGAATCTACTTGGAAGAGAGAGTAATAAACAAACTAGATGAAGTACCAAGGGAAAGCAGAGAAAGGGGAGATTAATTCAGCTCAGAGAGCTTCACAAAACTGATCTGAACCTTGAAGGATAAATACAAAGACAAAGAGTAAGGAAGGCTTCTCCAGATATCTTCTATGTTGAGGAAATACAAGTGGCTTCATCAGTTAAAAGTAGTTCTGGTATCTGATAGCAGAACAGGGAGCTAACATAGTAAGGGGAACATAATGCCAAAAATACAAAGGCCATTATTATGAAGGACATTCAATGCCATGTTCAAGCTTTTATAGCTACCTAATTGGTAACAGGGAGACAGCAAGATGAAAAAATAGGAGAAGTATCTAAAAGTCATATTAAAAAAAGGCTTTTAAGAAGGAAGTAGATAATGGTACCAAATGCCACAAAGTGATCATGGCGGGTAACATTTGAATTTTGCTGCTCAACATCACAAGCATTTTTTTTTTACATGGGGGAAAATTCTGCTTTAAGTGAAGGGCGAAGAGCCATGCCTCCACCAGAGAAAGTACACAATACCCTGAGACAAGTGACCTAGGTTCAGGCAACTAGATATTCCACCCAAGATTTTTCTTTCTCAAGTGAAGATGAAAATGTGTAGCAACAGCTCATAATTAATGCTTAGTGACTGTGGAAGTGTCCAGTGTTCTACAGCATTCAACTGAAACATGACTTGACCATGGGACCTATTACTCAGCTTCCTTTGTTTTTTATCCACTGTCCGATCCTGGTTCTCCAGTACTCCTGTTGGTTCTGTAAGCTACCCAAAGTCCTTCTCACATATTAATTTTTGGTTTATTTCAGCAAGAGATAGTTTCTAATGTTTTTCATCTATAAGCCCACAACAATACCCAAGAAAGAAAGTAGATTTTGATTGTGGTAACTGGATGAGCATTTGTTTCCTTACTGATAGCAGTTTCAATAGGATGATGAGGCAGTAGACAGACAAATTGAATTAGAATAAGAGTCCAATGTTAAATAAGGAAAATAGATGCACAAATATACACCATTTTTTCAAGTAATTTGGCAGTGAATGAAGAAAGGTAAATAGGAAAAGCCAGAGTTGAAGAATACCTTTTTTCCCCAATGAAAAAGATTAAGAATCTTTGTAAGCTGATGACACTCTAGTTAGAAAAAATTATTTTAGAAGAGAGACAAATGAAAATAAAGAAAACTTAAAATTTCAATGAGAGGGATTTTAACAGTTTTCATACCCAATAGGATATATTTTATCTATGAAGAAGTGAAATAAATGAGGAAGTGCATTTATCTCAATTAAGGTAGATAGTAAAAGGTTAAAACACTTTAAGAGCAAAAAAAATACTTATGGAGTAATTTTTCAATACTACTCACGTTCAATAATCCACATATGGTATCATTCAAAAGTATTTTACAAATAGTGCAGCCATATTTTTTATAGAACCACTTCTTAAGAAAATCTATGACCATAATAGCGAACTAATCCAGTGAAGGCATTTTTGCAGGAAGCTAAAATAATGCAGTTTAGGCATAGAGATTTCTGGTCACCTGACTTACTAAAAATAGAACTTAAAGTGAATAGAATAAATAAATCATATATAATTTGCCTCATAAAATATCACACTAACCACCTAGAAAATTCCTATTCACTCTTTAAGAATCAGTATGTGTGGCCTCCTTTTTAGAACTTTTCTCTATACATGAAAGACAGTATTCATCCTGCTTTAGTGTCTTTGTGGCACTAAGTCTACATCTCACCATACATGGCAAACTCCCTGGAGATAGGGATGATATGGAACCCAGTATCTACTACAGTACCCGGTACATAATAGGAGCACGACAAATACCATTTGGGTGAGTTAATGTGCAAATGAAATTTTATTGTATACCATTTATGTTAGTCAAGCAACCGATAGGATCTGACTAGTTTAATGCTATATTTTACAATAAAAATTTAGAGCATAGATTCTCTGCAGCTCAGTAAAGAAGGATCCATACTGTCTCAGTGGTTTTGTTGTCTGAAGTTTTGGAAGGTGAAATAGAGTATGTTCTCTTATATTAAGAGCATTAAAATGCTACAATTAAAGCAAGAAATGTTATCATTGTGACTTTAACATCTTGGGTAATAACTTTATATATCATATAGAAATAGCATATATTCTACTTTTGTTATAGTGACTTGTGCTTTATATCATAAATAACTTCCATACAGTAGCAGATTCTGAATTTATGAATAAGAGGAGCTTTGCAGCAGCACTCCAGTTGGGTGAGTTCACATGTGTGTGGTGAGCAGAGACTAGGTTCTAAAGGACTTGACTGAAGCTGTGCCTTCATTCCATGCATACTATTTTTATGTTGATTGTATGTTTAATGTTTGGTGGTTTGGGGAGATATTGAAAATTTGGGAGAATGATGCTACATCCCCATCCAAAAGGTAAAAAAATAAAGTCACCTTTTGGGGCCATTACTTCCATAATTAAGACCTTGATTATGCTGATATGTTAATACATAACAAGTGTATCTCATCTTTAAGAAAAATTATCTGTGTTGTCTTAAATATTTTAGAATAAAAGGAAGAACATGGAAAAGTATCAACACATATTGGCTAAAATATGCTTTCCCAGTATTAATGATAAATATAATACAGAGCTGGGTTAGTAACATTTTCCTGTATATCATAGCATTGTGTGCTTCTTTATATCCTACTTAATTAGAACTGCCTCTTTCCTTGTTAGCCTCTTCCACTAGGTTCCGAGCATCTTGAGGAAGAGGCTATCTCTTAATTATCTTTGTTTCCTTCATGCCTAACCCAGTTCTTGGCATTTAGGAAGCATTAAATAATTTTTTGAGTGAACAAATATACATAAAGTATGTGTCCTTCATCAAGTTAAAAAAAAGGTCAACAGTGATTTTTTAAAGATGTGCATTATGTGAATCTTTAGTTGGCCTTCTACTTGAAGACTAAATTAATTGTTATCTAACACCATTTTTTCACATAACTGTTCCATTTTTTACCTTTTACATCTTGTTTAATCAGAGTGTCTGCCATGTCTAATCAAAATTTAAAAATTCAAATGTTTTCTCCTTCCCTCTCTTGATCAAATTGCTCTGCAGTAACAGAGAAAAATTATTACAAATAACATGCATTTAAAAAAAACTACTCATTTAATTTCTAGGTTTAGACATAGCAAAATTTATAATCATAAAAGTCCATGCAGTTATTATGCATAACTTGCTTTAGGACCCAAAAAAGAATTTAAGGCCAAGGTCAGAAATATCACCTGTGAAATTGTAACCAACAATAACACATACAAAATGGAAGTGATTAACCATTTGCAGAAGTAGCATATCCCATGAAGTACTGATTCATCTGCATAGTGCCCTTCAGTGAGCTGATATTAAAATACCCACTAAGGTGAGACCAAGATGGCTGCTGCATAAGTGGAAGCCATACTGACCTCTGCCCAGGACCAAGCTAGAATTACAACTAAATTATGGAAAAAACATTCTGAATAAGCAACTGAACACTAGCTGGAGAGAACCAAGGACAGACGAAAGAAAATACTTCACCACAATGTGACTGGTAGGGAGTGCAGAGGAGATGCAAGAAGGCTGGCTGGGATCCCATGGGCAGCAGTTAAAGTCCAGAGGGATATTTCAGTGGCTAGGGGGTTCCCCCTGAGAAGTGTTGAGTCTAAACCCCAAGCTGGGCTCCCCAGCCTACAGTACCAGAACCAGGAAAGGAAACCAAGTAACACACAGCTCTGAACACAGCGGGGTTTGTGTCTACAAGGGAGAGATGGCTAGAGACACAGAGAACCTCTTAAAGGGCCAATACAAAAAAAATAGCATTTGCAGCCACTTACCCTGGGCTCTGGCAGAGGAAGGACAGAGTGAAACAGAACTATGAGAGGAGAGTTTGAGGTTGGTAGCTCTGGGGAGAGAGCTGAAGGGACAGCCAAAATATTCCCTGTGCTGAGTCATTCCCCATACTTCAGAAGACATCTTTCCTGAGCCAAACACTGCTCTCCAAGTGGCATTAGCCTGAGGAGAAGCAATAGTCCCACCTGTAGAACGTGTGTGGGGCTGCTGAAAAGTACAGCTGGAGATAATTTCAGTATTTAAGCTTAACAGAAAGCCTACAGGCAGAGGTGAGTGTCTGGGAGCTTTGGGACTTTAGCTGACTATCCCCCATGCACAATGATGGTAAAAGCTGGCTTTGGTGCACAGTCTGTTTCTTTCTGCAAACAAACAGGCCAAGCAGAAAGAGCCAGAGCTGTGGATCACTGACAGCTCCAAACAGGTTTCCCAGAACCAGTCACAGGCAGTGTCGGACATAGGTCTAAACCGGATTCTTTGCAGATCTAATACATAGAAACAAACACTTAGAGGCAGTCAAAATGAGAAGGCAAAAAAAGCCCCAAATGAAAGAATAAGAGAATTCTTCAGAAGAAGAACTAAATGGAATGGAAGCAAGCAATTTATCAGAGAGATATTTTAGAGTAATGAATATAAGGATACTTAAAAGCATGAAAAAAAACCTAGAAACCATTAAAAATGACCAATCAGAAATAAAGAATGCAGTATCTTAAATAAATAATACACTGAAAGAAATAAACAGTAGGATAAAGCAGAGCATCAGATGAGTGCTTTGGAAGACAAGGTAGAAAAAAACACCCAAGCAGAACAGCAAAATGAAAAGAATTTTAAAATAAAGAGGAGAGCGTCAGAAATTTTGAGGACAATAAGAAGAGTAACAACATCTGCATCATTGGAATACCAGAAGGAGAAGAGAGTGAGCAAGAGATCAAGAACCTATTTGAAGAAATAACGAGGATGGGAGTAAAAGATAGAAAACTGTACTCGAACAACAACTAAAATAAAAAATTTTTTTAAATAAAAATAAAAAATGTATTGAACACCAAAAAAAAAAGAATGACCAAAAACTTCCCTAACATGGTGAAGGAAAAAGACAAACAACCCCGAAAAGTGCAGAGTCCCAAACAAGATGGACCAAAGAGGCCCAAACTAAGACACATCATAATTAAAATGGCAAAGCTTAAAGACAAGAAGAGAATCTTAAAAGCTGCAAGAGAAAAGCAGTTGGTTACCTATAAAGGAGCACCAAATAGACTGTCATCTGATTTCTCAACAAGAACATTTCAGGCCATAAGGGATTTGCATGAAATATTCAAGGTGATGAAAAGCAAGGCTCTACACCAAGGCTACTTTATCCACCAAGGCCATCATTTAATATTGAAGGAGAAATAAAGAGCTTCCTAGGCAAGAAAGAACTAAAGGAGTTCATTAATACCAAATCAGTACTGCAACAAATGTTAAAGGACATACTTTAAAAAGAAGAAAAATGCTCTCCAGTTCCATTCATGCTGTTGAAAATGGTAGGAGCTCCTTTCTTTCTGCTGAGTAGAGTTCCATTGTGTAAATGTGCCATAGTTTTTCAATCCATTCATTTACTGATGGGCACCTAGGTTGCTTCCAGCACTTGGCTATTGTAAATCGTGCTGCTATGAACATTGGGGTATATAGGTTCTTTTGGAATGGTGTTTCGGGGTTCTTAAAATATAATCCTAGAAGTGGAATTGCTGGGTCAAGAGGCAGTTCCACTTTTAGTTTTCTGAGGAAATTCCGTACTGTTTTCCATAGTGGTTATACCAGTCTACAATCCTAACAGTTCACTAGGGTTCCCTTTTCTCTACAACCTTGTTGTTTGCTGCTTTGTTTATGATGGCCATTCTCTTATGATGGTGTGAAGTGGTATCTCATTGTGGTTTGGAACTGGAGAGCAGTATGCTAAGTAAAATAATCCAGGTGGTAAAAGACAAATACCATATGATCTCACCTTTAACTAGAACCTAATCAACAAAACAAACAAGCAAGTAAAATATAACCAAAGACATTTAAATTAAAAACAAACTGATGGTATCCAGAGGGGAGAAGGGAGGGGATAATGGGGGGAAAAGAGTGAAGGGTTTACAGGAACAACTATAAAGGACAAATGGACAAAAAAAGGGTAGGGGGAAAAGGCAGAAAACTGTACTTGAACAACAAACAATTCAAAAGTATTTAATAAAAATAAATAAAGAAAAGAAAAAGAAAAATGAGGGAAAAGGTTTAAAATTAAATAGCAATAAACACATCTTTCAATAATCACTTTAAATCTAAATGACTTTAATGCTCTAATCAAAAGAAATAGGGTTGCTGAATGGATAAGAAAATGAGACTCATACATATGCTGTCTTCATGAGACTCACATCATATCAAAAGATACAAACAGACTAAAAATAAAGAGATGGAAAAAGATATTTTATGCAAATGGAAGGGGTAGAAAAAGTTAGGGTAGGAGTTCTTATTATCTGACAAAATAAAGTATAAAACCAGGCTATTATAGGAAACAAAGAAGGATACTACATAATGAGAAAAGGAATGATCCAATTAGAGCATATAATCCTAGGAAACATTAATGCACCCAACATAGGAGCACTTAAGTATGTACGGTAAACCTTGATGGACATAAAGAGAGAGATGCACAGAAATAGAGTCATTGTGGGAAATATTAACACCACGTAGACTTAAATGAATAGAACTTCCAGACAGAAAATCAACAAGGAGACAGTAGCTTTAAATGACACAATAGATAAAATGAATTTAATTGATACCTTCAGAGCATTTCACCTCAAAGCAACAGAATAAACATACTTTTCAAGAACACAGGGAATGTTTTCTAGGATAGACCACTTGTTAGGACACAAAACAAATCCCAATAAATTTAACAAGATTGAAATCATATCAAGCACCTTCTCTGACCACAATGCTATGAAACTAGAAATCAATCACAAAAATAAAAATAAAAAATATACAAAATCATGGAAGCTAAATAACATGCGTGGTATTAAACAATGAAAAGGTCAACAATAAAATCAAGGAAGAAATCAAAAGATACCTTGAAACAAATGAAAATAAGGACCATAATCTGTGCAACACAAGGAAAACAATCCAAAGAGGGAAATTCACAGCATTACAGGCCTATCACAAGAAAAAAGAAAAAGCTCAAATAAACAATCTAACTTCACACTTAAACTTGAAATAGAACTACAAATAAAACAAACATGAGTAGAAAGAAGGAAATGACAGAGATCAGGGCAGAAATAAATGAAATGGAGTCAAAAAAAATGATACAAAAGATCAATGAATCCAACAGCTGGTTCTTTGAAAACATAAGATTGACAAACCTTTAGTCAGACTCATCATGAAAAAGAGGGAGGATCCAAAAGAATAAAATAGGAAATGAAAGAGGAGAAATAACTGACACCAAAGAAGCACAAAGGATAGTAAGAAAATATTATGAATGATTATATGCCAACAATGTACAACCTGGATAAAATGGGCAAATTCCTACAAATATACAATATTCCAAAACTAAATCAGGAAGAATAAGAGAATATGAATAGACAGATTACACCCAGTGAAATTGAAGCAGTAATAAAAAAAAAAAAAAAAAAACCTCCCAACTAGAAAAGCCCTGGACCGATAGCTTTACAGGTGAATTTTACCAAACATTCTGAGAAGAACTACCACCTCTCCTTCTCATACTATTCCAAAAAATTCAAGAGGAGGGAAGACTCCCAAGCTCATTTTATGAGGCCAGCATTATGCTAATTCCAAAACCATATAAAGGCACTACAAGAAAAAAAAAAGGTCAAAGAGACTTCCCGTTAAGATGGAGGTGTAGGTAAATATGCTTTGCTTCCTTGCCAACCAAAAGAAGGATAACAACAAATTTAAAAAACAAAAACAACTAGAACTGTGAGAAAATTGAACTGTATGGAAGTCTGACAACCAAGGAGTTAAAGAAGAAACATTTATCCTGACTGTTAAGAGAGGTGGAAACACACAGCTGGGGCAGACAGGACATGTGGCAAGGCAATAGACTGGGCTGGGTGAGGTGGAATCCGGCAGACTAGGCAGTTCCACATTAGTATGTGGATAAGCTGGGAGGAGCAACCGGGGAGCATTACAGAAAACACAACCCAGGTTTCCACCATGGGAAAGTAAAGCCTCAAACCTCTGGCTGTAAAAATCTATGGGGTTTGTGGTGATGGGAGAACTCCCCAGCCTCACATGAGAGTTTGTTGGAGACCCATGGGGTCCTAGAATATACACAAGCCCACCCATCTAGGAATCAGCACCAGTAGGGCCCAATTTGCTTGTGAGTAGCAGAGGGAGTGACTGAAAGAGGGGCAAGAGCCCAGCAAGTGGCACCATTTCCTCTCTGACCCCTCCCCACAAGCAGGGTCACAGCCTGATAAATACCTAAGGCTCTGCCCCTTACAATGTAACAGCTACACCAAGACAAAGAAATATGGCCCAAATGAAAGAACAGATTAAAACCCTAGAAAAAGAATTAAGTGATGAGGAGATAGACAACCTATCAGATGCAGAGTTCAAAACACTGGTAATCAGGATGCTCACAGAAATGATTAAGTATGGACACAAAATAGAGGAAAAAGTGGAGGCTATGAAAAGTAAAATAAATAAAAATATACAAGAAACCAACAGTGAAGGAAAGGAAATTGGGATTCAAATCAATGATTTGGAACAGGAGGAAGACCAGAACACAATAAAGAAACAAGAATTCAAAGAAATGAGGAGAAGGTTAGGAACCTCCAGGACAACTTTAAGTGTTCTGACATCTGAATCATTGGGGTGCCAGAAGGACAACAGGAAGAGCAAGAAGTTGAACATTCATTTGAAAAAATAATGAAGGAGAATTTCCCCATTCTGGCAAAGGAAATAGACTTCCAGGAAGTCCTGGGAGCCCAGAGAGTTCCAAAGAAATGGGACCCAAGGAGGAACACACCAAGACACATCATAATTACATTACCCACAATTAAACATAAGGAGAGAATCTTAAAAGGAGCAAGAGGAAAGGAGAAAGATACCTACAAAGCTGTTCCCATAAGAGCATCAGCTGATTTCTCAAAAGAAACCTTGCAGGCAAGGAGGGCCTAGAAAGAAATATTCCAAGTCATGAAAGGCAAGGACCGCCATCCAAGATGACTCTACCCAGTAAAACTACCATTTAGAATGGAAGGGCAGACAAAGTGCTTCCCAGATAAGGTCAAGTTAAAGGAGTTCATCATCACCAAGCCCTTATTATATTAAATGTTAAAGGGACTTGCCTAAGAAAAATGAGATCACAACTATGAAGAGCGAAATAACAACAAACTCACAACTATCAACAACTGAACCTGAAAAACAAAAACAAAAGCAAACTAGGCAAACAACTAGAACAGAAGCAGGGCCACAGAAATGGAGATCACATGGATGGTTATCAGTGGGGAGGGGGAGAGGGCAGAATGAGGGAAAAGGTACAGGGAATAAGACGCATAAATGGTAGGTACAAAGAGACAGGGGAGAGTTAAGAATAGTATAGGAAATATGGAAGCCAAATAACTTATATGTGGAATATGTGTGACCTATGGAAATGAACTAAGTGGTGGAGGAATGCTGGTGGCAGGGGAGGTTCAGGGCTGAGGGGGATAAAAGGGAGAAAAAAATGGGACAATTATAATAGCATAATCAATAAAATATACTTAAAAATTATAGCCAATATCCCTGATGAATATAGATACTGAAATCTTCAGTAAAATATTAGCAAACCAAATACAGCAATGCATCAGAAAGATCATATAACATAATCAAGCTAGATTTATTCTGCAAATGCAAGGTTGGTACAACATTCACAAATCAATAAATGTGATATACCATATAAACAAAATGAAGGATGAAAAACACATGATCATATCAATAGATACAGAAAAAGCATTTGAAAAAAACAGCACCCATTTATGATAAAATCTCCCAAAAGTGGGAATAGAGGGAACATACCTAAATAAAATAAAGGCCATATATGAGAAACCCACTGCCAGCTTCACACTCTTGGGCAAGAACTGCAAGCATTTCTCTTAACATCATGAACAAGACAGGAATGTCCTCTTTCACCTCTGGTATTCAACAGAGTACTGGAAGTCCTAGCCATAGCCATCAGACAGGAATAAAATATAAAATGTTTCTAAATTGAAAAGCAAGAAGTAAAACTGTTTTATTTGTAGATGGCATGATACTACTGTACATAGAGGATCCTAGAGATTCCACCAAGAAACTATTAGAACTGATCAATGAATTCAGTAAAGTAGCATGATAAAAAGTTAATATCCAGAAACCTGTTGAATTTTTATATATCAATAGTAACTATTAGAAAGAGAAATTAAGAAAACAATCACATTCACAATTGCTTCAGAAAGAATAAAATATCTGGGAATAAACATAACCAAGGACATAAGAGACTTTTACTTGGAAAATTAAAAGACACTGAAGAAAGAACTTGGAGAAGATACAAATAAGTGGAAGCACATATCGTGTTCATGGATATGAAAAATTAATAGCATTAAAATTTCCATGCTACCCCAAGCAATCTGTAGATTCAATGCAATGCCTATCAAGGTACTAATGACATAATCACAGAACTAGAAAAAATATTTCAAAAACTTATATGGAATCAGCCCTGGCTGGTGTAGCTCAGTGGACTGCGCACAAGCCTGTGAAGCAAAGGGTCGCTGGTTCGATTCCCAGTCAGGGCACATGCCTGGGTTGCGGGCCAGGTCCCCAGTGGGGGACACATGAGAGGCAACCACACATTGATGTTTCTCTCCCACTCTTTCTCCTTCCCATCCCCTCTCTCTAAAAATAAATAAATAAAATATTTTAAAAATGTATATGGAATCACATTGCCTAATATCAAACTATAGCATAAGGCCATAATAATCAAAGCAGCATGATACTATCACAAGAACAATCACATAGATCAATGGAACAGAATAGAGAGCCCAGAAACAAACCCACACCTTTATAGTCAATTAATATTCAACAGAGGAAGCAAGCACATACAATGGGCTAACGATAGTTTATTCAATAAACAGTGTTAGGTAAATTGGACAGATACATGCAGAAAAATGAAACTAGACCACCTTCTTACCCACACACAAGAATAAATTCAAAATGGATTAAAGACTTAAATGATAGAACTGAAACCATAAAAATCCTAGAAGAAAATATAGGCAGTAAAATCTCAGGCATTGCTCATGCCAATATTTAATCTGATATATCTCCTCAAGGAAAAAAATGAAAAAATAAACAAATGGGGCTATATCAAACTAAAAAGTTCTTGTGTAGCAAAGGAAACCATCAACAAAATAAAAGGGCAACACACTGAATGGGGGACCATATTCACTAATACATTTCATAAGGGATTTATATCCAAAATTTATAAAATACTTACAAAACTCAACACCAAAAAAAAAAAAACAAACCAATTTAAAATTGAGCGAAAGACCTGAATAGAAACTTCTCCAAAGAGGACATGCAGATGGCCAATAGACATATGAAAAGATGCTTAACATCACTAATCATCAGTGAAATGCAAATTAAGCCACTTATCATTTATCATTTAAGCCATTTATCATTTAAGCCATGATAAATGAGATATCATCTCACACCTGTCAGATTGGCTATCATCTATAGATGAACAAAAAACAAGTGCTGGCGCAGATGTGGAGAAAAGGGAACCGTTTTAGACTGTTGGTGGGAATGCAGATTGGTGCAGCCACTGTGGAAAGCAGTATACTTCAAAAAATTTAAAATGAATCTGCCTTTTGACCCAGAAATCCCTGGAAATATATCCAAAGGAACCCAAAACACTAATATGAAAGAACATAATCACTCCTATGTTCATTGTAGTGTTATTTACAATTGCCAAGATATGGAAGTAGCCCAAGTGTCCATCAGTAGATGAGCAGATAAAACCACTATGGGACATTTACCCAATGGAATACTACTTGGCTATAAAAAAAGAAGAAAATTTCATCCTTTGCGATGTTTTGGATGGACCTGGAGAACATGCTAACTGAAATAAGTCATTCAGAGAAAGACAAATACCATATGATTTCACTCATATGTGGAATCTAATAAACAAACTCACCTAACAGCAAAACAGAGAAAGGCTCATAGGTCAAGAGCAAGATGACAGCTATGGTGGCTAGAGGTTGAAAAGTATAGGGATGGAGAAAAAAGGAAAAAGTACTCATGGTCAGGGACTACAGTGTGGTGATAGGGATGGAGGGCGTAGAACGGGGATAAATGGTAATGGAAAAAATATAATAAAATACCCACAAAATGGACAATTACCACAGAAGACTATCTGCCAGGTAAATTTCTCATGGAAAAGGTAACAAAGAACGCAGGTTCATATCTCATACTCTTCTGAGATCAGTTGGTGTGGTAGGTTCCCCCACAGTATAATCAGCCTGTTGCTGAACTGATAAGGACGTTTCTAAACCTACCAAGTATCATGGATCCATGGTGATCACACTGTCATTCAGACGTCTGTAAACTCAGTCTGCATTTTTCCACAAACCTCTCTCTTACCTTCTTACCTTCAAGAGTGTAGAGAGTCACTGGATTATTGAGCGGTGAGAAAAGTGTCCCCTAAGAAAATACATAGTATGCTAAGACAGGCGTGCCTTTCTCAACATACCAGCACCCCACTTAACATGGTGACAAAGGAATTTTTTCCTCCATTAAACTTGTTTATTGTAAAATTTAATATTAATGGATACTGTACTTCTTGGAATAGGGCAGCCAAAAATCCTAGATGTCTCAATATTTCAGTAAATCCATGATGGTCATGAAGAAAATACATAATTTCTGACATGTTAAACTCAGATTTCTCAGACTACAAAATGTAGCTTGTTCTATTTCTTCAATATTTTTTTGATCTGTGGGACAGATTGTGACTGACTACAGTATGCATCAAACTGCATTTCATAATTCTATCCTATGACTCATTCTCTCAACAAGACAGTTGCCTCCAGACAAATGAAATGGCTTTAAATTTAAGCAAACAGAAGTTTCCCAGCTTCCGAACAACACCACATTTTCTTGAGCATAATAGCAAACCAGTTTCTTTTCCAGGAGTCTTACAATTAATAGAGGCTGCCTTGAAGGACACCCTTAGAGACACTTGATAAACTGTATGGCCATCTGTTCTGAACGATGCAAAAGAAATCACCGCATGCAAACCAAGGGTCACTGTAGACAACTTCCAAGTTGACTTCTAATTCTAAAACCACTGTAAAAGATTATGTGGAATACAATCAACATGAGTGCCATTTAAAATTTCTCTTTTTCAAGATAAATATCTACATCAACTTACAAAAAAACAGATTATATTGGCCAACCCAATTAAAAGAAGCAGTAATTTGAAAGACAATGCCTAAGACAAAAGTCCCTTGAGGAGATTATGAGAATGTTCCTGACTGCAAAGCTCTGTTTCCTGAAGAAGAAATGACAATTCTCCTCAGGAAAACACTGGCATGATGTTTCCTGCTCTTTAAAAATAACATAAATGTGTAGGAGTCTTTTTTTCTTTGTGAAACTAATGTTTTATTGCTAGGTTTCCTTGGAGAAATATAATTTTTGTGATTTTAACTAGCATCTGAAATCTATTTTTGTTGCTTAACAAGAGAAGCAACACTACCATCATGTGGTAAAAGAGATTAAATTTTTTTAAAAGAAAGATTTCCTGTCAGAGATGAAATTTAAATCCACAAATAAAAGTTCCACACAAATGCATCTTCATTCTTACATCATTAATATAAATTCCTGTCTCTCATTAAATAATTTACAACTTATAATAAAGACAAAATTAATATGAATTTAAAAACTGTAATTAATTTTTCTCATTTAACTTTGACTGTTAGTACTGGCTTCCTATTTCCTCGTGTATTATCAGTGAAATAAAATAAAAAACTGAAAGCCCAAAAAGAACTGCTGATTTTACTGCAACATAATGCTTAAACAAACAAGCAAGCAAAGGGATCTACAAAGAAAATCAAGTAAAAAACAAAAACTAGGTTTTTATTACAAGGTATTTTCACATTAATTAATTTCTTTTAATTTTTCTTTTATTGATTCTGGAGAGAGAAGAAGGGAGGGAGAAAGAGAGGGAAAGAAACATTGGTATGAAAGAGAAACATCAATCAGTTGCGTCTTCCATGTACCCTGACTAGGGAACAAACCCGCAACCCAGGCATGTGCCCTGACCAGAAATCAAACCCATGACCTTTTGGTTTGCAGAATGGCTCCCAACCAACATTGCCACACCAGCCAGGGCCAGATGAATTATCTGAATTGATCCTGACAATAACCATTTAACATCATTAATATCCCCATTTTACTCAGAGGAAACTAAGATGCAAAGATAATAGTTTACTCCTCTGGAACAACACCTGCAACATGGTGATGGTGTTGCAACAGAGGCCTTGGCACATCCCACCAGGGGCTCTGAGCTTGCTGTCCCCAGGGAGGGGCATAACCTTGGGCAAGACAGTTCCCTTCTGCAAAGCATATTCCAAGAGAGGGACTAACCATGACCCATCATCAGACAAGCAGCAGCTAGAAAAAGGAGAGTTTTCTTCCAGTAGACCAGATCTATGCATCTCTACCTCAGTACTGATCAGTTCTTTAGTTCTGAGAACTAATTATACATGTGGAGAGCCATTCACTGTTATTTGTACTTTGCTTAATGCTTGATGTACTGAACTCCTATCTCCATTAGCCAAATTTTGAAAAACAATTTGTCGCAAGAATTTAAACAATAACTACATATTTTACTCAATAAATTACTTTAAACAATTTCAACTGCTATTATGGCTGAGTCACCAAATACTTCCCTTTAAACGTTAGACAAACAAGCACAAATTCAAAGATTACAAACTCATCTTTGTACAGAATGCCTAATGACCTAAAGCATCAACACCACTGTTGATGATTTCTTCACTGTTCCCGTACTTCCAGACTTGCCTTATTTATATTGATAGTTTTCTAGGATTTCAGAATTGTTTTTATTCCTTCAAAGGAATACAGGTGCAGAATCTGATTGGGATATCAGGCCTGGCAGGTTACTTATAAATGAGCCAAAGACATCACTGGTCATAAGATTGAGGCCATTTTTAATTGAATTTATTGGGGTAACACTGGTTGACAAAATTATACAGATTTCAGGTGCACAATTCTACAACACATCATCTCTACACTGTGTGTGTTCACTGCCCCAAATCAAGTTTCCATCCACCACCATTTATCCCCCCTATACCCTCTTCCACCTCCTCCCATCCTCTCCTCCTTTCAGCAGTCACCACACTGTTGCCTGGGTCCACACGTTTTTTCTCTTTTCATTTTAATTTTTTGCTCAATCCCTCCACTCCCCTCACTCAGCACCCCCACAGCTGTCAGTAGGTTCTCTATGTCTATAAGTCTGTCTCCATTTTGCTTATTAGTTGATTTTGTTCATTGGATTCCACGTGAGTGAAATCATATGGTATTTTTCTTTCTCTGACTGGCTTATTTCATTTAGCATAATGTTCTCCAGGTCAATCCAAGGCTGAGGCCATTTCTGATCTGAAGATTTACCCTTTACAACATATATTTTTTAAGTTTCTGTCATTTGGTTTTAATTTATGAAAGTTGGTATCTTTCCCAAAATGATTATTCTTTTAATTTTGCATAAATGACAGTTCCTAATTCACTGTTCTTTTAATATGATTATCAACACAAAATACATTTGAATTTTAATACCTGCATTTACTATGAGTACTTTACTATAATTACCACAGACATTAGAGGTTTCATCTTTCAGGATGTAACAAATTAAGTCTCTGTAATTACTCATCCTAGTCAGGACACCTGGTTAAGTTGTCATTTGGAAATATCATATTGAACTTTCTTTATAATTTTGAGTTTTCATATGTGGTATGTCTTTTTATATATTTAGGTCTTATTCAATAATGTCTTTCAATAAGGTATTGTGTTTTCTCCATAATAAATTGTTTGTTATACTCAAAACATTGGGTTTGTTATTGCAAATATCTTCTTAAATTACACTTTCTAATTAGTTTTGATAGTATATAAAATAAAACTGATTTAAATATCAATATTACATGTTACAGCCTTGAAAAACTCTCATTACTTTTAATAATTTTCTGTAGACACTTTAGGTTTTTCAAGCAGACAATTATATTGGCTGAAAATAATAATGCAGTTTTTCCTATGTATTCCAACGGTTATTTTAATTCACTTTTTGAAAAGACTAGTAACCAAGAAAATGTTGAATTACAGTGGTGACATCAGGCATCTAAGTCTTGTTTCTAAATTTAAGGAAATTCTCTTGGGAGCAAAGAGTGGTGTGAAGTTTTATGGGTATCTTTATCAGGCTAAGGAAGTTGTTTTCTATAAATTGCTTTCTAATAGTTTTTATTTAATATTAGTGTTACATTTTTAATTATATTTTATACCTTTAAATTTTTGTATTTTATTTTATTGTTTATGCTATCAGAGTGGTCAACATTTTCCCTTTTGCCCCCTTAAACCAAGCCCACCACCCACTTCCATATTCAGTCACCTCACTGTTGTCCATGTCCATAGGTCCTTCATATATGTTCTTTCATCCCTTTACCTTTTTTCAATCATAGAAATTTTTAAATTATACTTTATTGATTATGCTATTACATTTGTCCTGAATTTTTCCCCTCTACCCTCTTCCACTCAGCAGACCCCACTCCCTCAGGCAATCCTCATATCTTATTCATGTCCATGGGTCATGCATGTGAGTTCTTTGCCTTCTCCATTTCCTATATTGTACATTACATCCCCATGGCTATTTTGTAACTACTTATTTGTACTTTTCATCTCCTCACCTCTTCACCCATTCCCCTACAACCCCTCCTATTTGACGACCATCAGAACGAGCTCTGTATCCACTATTCTGTCTCCGTTCTTCTTGTTTGTTTAGTTTGTTTTTTAATTTCAGTTCTTGATCAATATGTATTTTTGCCATTTTATTGTTCATAGTTTTTATCTTCTTTTTCTTAAATAAGTCCCTTTAACATTTCATATAATAAGGGCTTGGGGATGATGAACTCCTTTAACTTGACCTTATCTGGAAAGCTCTTTATCTGCCTTTCCATTCTAAATGAAAGCTTTGCTGAATAGAGTAATCTTGGATGTAGGTCCTGGCTTTTCATGACTTTTAATATTTCTTGCCAATCACTATGGCCTGCAAAGTTTCTTTAGAGAAATCAGATGACAGTCTTATAGGAACTCCCCTGTTCATAACTAACTTCTTTCCTCTTGCTGCTTTTAAGATCTCTCTTTATCTTTAAACTTTGGCATTTTTTAAATTTATTTTTTATTGTTGTTCAATTACAGTTGTCCACATTTTTCCCCCATTACCTCCCCTGCCCTACCTACCACTTCACCTCCCATATTCTGTACTCCCCCCCATTGTCTTTGTTCATGGTCCCTTATACATGTTCCTTGACTTGACCTTTCCCATTCTTTCCCTCATTATCCACCTCTCCCTTCCCCACAGGTCACTGTCAGTTTGTTCTTTATGTTCATCTCTCTAGTTCTATGTTGCTCACTGATTTGTTTTGTTGATTAGGTTCCACTTATAGGTGAGATCATATGGTATTTGTCTTTCACCACCTGGCTTATTTCATTCAGCATAATGCTCTCCAGTTCTATCCATGCTGTCACAAAGGGTAGGAGATCCTTCTTTCTTTCTGCTGCATAATATTCCATTGTGTAAATGTACCACAGTTACTTTATCCACTCATTTACTGATGGGCACTTAGGCTATTTTCAGCATTTGACTGTTGTGAATAACACTGCTATGACTATTGGGATGTGTAGATTTTTTTGAATTGGTGTTTCAGGATTCTTAGGGTATAATCCCAGCACTGGAATTGCTGGGTCAAAAGGCAGTTCCGTTTTTAGTTTTTTTAGGAAGTTTCATACTGTTTTCCACAGTGGCTGCATCAGTCTGCATTCCCACCAACAGTGTGCTAGGGTTCCCTTTTCTTCACATCCTCTCCAGCACTTGTTGTTTGTTGATTTGTTAATGATGGCCATCCTGAGCAGTGTAAAGTGGTATCTCATTGTGGTTTTAATTTGCACCTCTCCGTTGGGTAGTGATGTTGAGCATCCTTTCATATGTCTATGGGCCCCTCTGTATGTCCTCCTTTGAAGTGTCTATTCCAGTCCTTTGCCCATTTTTTAACTGGATTGTTTGTCTTCCTGGTGTGGAGTTTTGTGATTTCTTTATATATTTTGGAGATCAAACCCTTGGCTGAGGTATCACTGGCAAATGTTTTCCCATATGGTTGATTCCCTCTTCTTTTTGCTGATGTTTTCTTTAGCCATGCAAAAGCTTTGTAATTCAATGTAGTCCAATTTGTTTGTTCTTTCTTTTATATCCCTTGCCCTAGGGGACATATCTATGAAAATACTGCTGTGTGAAATATCTGAAAATTTCCTGCCTGTATTCTCCTCTAGGACTTTTATGGTATCGTGACTTATATTTAAGTCTTTTATCCATCTTGAGTTTACTTTGGTGTATGGTGTAAATTGGTGGTCTAGATTCATTTTTTTTGCATGTAGCTGTCCACATGTCCCAAAACCATTTGTTGAAGAGGCTATTTTTACTCCATTTTATGCTCCTGCCCCCTTTGTCAATTATTAATTAACCATAGAAACATGATGATGCGGGCTCCAGCTAGCAGTGTCCACAGTGTTGTGGATGCAAAGAACAAAATCACCTGGACTGCAAAAGTCCTGTGGAAAAAAGGGACAGCATGGCCACTCTCTGAGTGAGAGATCACCCCAACCCTTCGTTGCCTGAACAGGTTTTTACTGCTTTCTGGGAGCATTACATCAAGGAAGGTCCTCAATTATCATTGTCAGGCAGTAATGATCAAACAATAGATAACATTCAAAGAACTCTGAGGGCTTACTCTGAGTCAGGGTCGGTTAGCTGAAGGGCCATAAAACTTTAGGAAACAAACTCATTTCATGTTTGGACCCTTATCATTTAAATTGAAGGCATTCTTAGCAAAGCAGGTTTCACAGGATTTTATGCATTCTTTCTTAGGCCTGATCATGCTGGGGAGAGCTACACTGCCCTTGGGATTTGTTTCAGGCTTAAAGCAGGCAGGGGGACGTAAGGCAGCCAAGAGATTAGGACACTTCTTGCATACAGAATGAGGACTCAAGGTATGTCAAAGCTAAGGGGTGAGGGTCCATCACTCCCTTTTTCTATAGCCCCCAAGTCCTTCACTGAGGGCCCCTTCATGATCATGCCTGTCTTAGGTCATCCTTCCCTTCAGGAATCTTACCCATCATTGACTAACCAGTCATCCGCCCCGGAGCCAAGTAGGGTGAAGTAAAAGGGATCAGAGGCAGTGCCTCTAACAGGAAGACAAGCTTTGTCTCCTTAGTGGCTTAAGGTCCTAAGGTCCTTTACTCAGCTTTATCCATGGGAGGTTACAGCTTCTGAAACCAGTCAGGGTGGCTCCCAACACAGGAGTTTATTTCTGGGATCTCTATTCTGTTCCATTGATCTATGTGTCTGTTCTTGTGCCAGGACCAGACTGTTTTGAATACAGAGGCCTTATAATATGGTTTGATATCAGGTATTGTGATCCTTCCTACTTTGTTCTTCTTTCTGAAGATTTCTGAGACTAATAGGGGTTATCCATAGTTCCATATGCATTTTTGAAATGGTTGTTCTATATCTATGAAATACATCATTGGTATTTTAATAGGGATTGCACTGAATTTATATATTGCTTTGGGTAGTATGGACATTTTGATGACATTAATTCTTTCAATCCATGAACATGTTATATGTGGCCATTTATTTGTGTCTTACTTAATTTCTTTCTTTAGTGTTCTGTAGTTTTCTGAGTACAGACAGGCCTATTACCTCCTTGGTTAAGTTTATTCCTAGGTACTTTATTTTCTTTGTTGCTAGAGCAAATGGGATTTTTTTCCTCTCATTTCTGTTCCTGATATTTCATTGTTGGTGTACAAAAATACCTTTGATTTCTGAACATTAACCTTATATCCCACTATTTAGCCAAATTCACTTATTAGCTCAAGTAGTTTTTTGGTGGAGTTTATAGGGTTTTCTATGTACACTATCATGTCATCTGCAAACAATGACACTTTTATTTCCTCCTTTCCAAAGTAAACTATGACATTTTAATTATAACTTGTCTTCAAGTGGGCCTTTTTGCATCCATCTGATTTGGGACTCTCTGTGCTTCCTGGACTTGCATGTCTATTTCCTTCACCAAATTAGGGGAGTTTCCTTTCATGTTTTTTCAAACATATTTCCAATTTCTTGCTCTTTCTCTTCTGACATCCTTATTATGTGAATGTTGGATCTCCTGAAGTTGCCCAAGAAGCTACTTATACTATCCTCATTTTTTCTTCTTGTTATTCTAATTGGTTGTTTCTTTCTTTCTTGTGTTTCAAATCATTGATTTGATTCTCGGCTTCATTCACTGTACTGTTGTTTCCCTCTAAATTGTCCCTTATTTTAATTATTATATCCTTCATTTATGACTGGATCTTTTTTATTATGTTGAGGTCCTCACTAAGTTCCTTGAGCATCCTTATAACCAGTGGGTTGCACTCTGAATCTGATAGATTGCTTATTTCCATTTTGTTTAGTTCTTTTTCTGGAGTTTTGATCTATTCTTTCATTTGGGCCATGTTTCTTTACCTACTCATTTTGGCAGCCTCCCTGTGTTTGTGTCTCTGTATTAGGTAAAGCTGCTTCGACTCCATGTCTTGATATTGTGCTGTAATGTAGTAGGTATCCTATAGGGTCCTGTGGCACAGCCTCCTCTATCACCCAAGCTGGGTATTCAAGGTATGCCCTTTGTGTGGGCTGAGTACACTCTCCTCTTGTAGTTGATATTGGTTACTGTTGGCAGATCAATGGAAGAGATTTACCCAGGCCAGTCAGCTGCAAGGACTAGTTGTGACCACTTATCACCAACTTCTGCCATCTGTGGGTGATTAGCTGTGCAAGGGTAGGTTGGTGGTACTCCAGTGTGGTCTGTAGCTATCCACTCAATGTGCTGGCCCTGGGGTTTCCCAGGTAGTTCAGGCCAAGGTCAGACCCCACTGTGTTTTGCCCAGGGCCACCCTGCCTGAGCTATAGAGCAAAATGAGATGTCTGCTGCTTGTGCTGGGTTTAGATATCCCAAGGCAAAGCCAAGCTGTGAATCTAGGTTGGCTGCTACTAGTGCTGGGCCTGGGGCTCACAGAGGCCAGCTGTTGCTTGTTTGAGAGGGTTTAGAAAGTTGTACAGTATGAGCCAATACCAGCCATTTGTGTGGAAAAGCAGCTTGGGTGAGCCCATAATTTGGGTGAGGTGGAGTCTCTGGGGATCTTCAAGGCAGGTCAAACACTGTTAGCCAGGCAGATAGAGTCTCAGATATGACACCAGCTTGCTGCCTCTGTGGGGGTGTTTTAGAAAAGGGACAATGGCCTCTGCTCGCCTTAATGCCAGGCACTTTAGTATCTCCCAGTATTCTACTGGTGCTTTTCAAGCTGCTACCCTAACTTTGGAGCTCATAGAGAGTGAGTCTGAGTAGGTAAGTCTGTGTATGGGTTCTCTAAAAGGAACTATTTGGGAATCTAAAAGTTTCTTCTGCTAACTCAATTCCTGCTCGGTTTTGTAGGCAGAAAATATGGGGACTTATATTCTTGGCACTGGAAATCTAGATTTGGGGTCCTAGTATGGGGCTGGGACTCCTCACTCCGGAGATATCTCTCCAAAATTTTTATCCACCACAGGTATGTGTGGGACCAGCCCATTCTACACCTGTGCCCCTTCTATCAGTCTGGATGGGTGTGTTTTCTTTAATGCCATAGTTGTCGGACTTCCATTTAACTCAATTTCTGACATTTTTGAGTAATGGTTGTTCTATATTTTAGTTATAATTTTGATGTGGTTGTGTGAAGAGATGAGTCATGGCTGCCTATGCTGCCATCTTGACCAAAAGTCTGTATTTTATATCTTTAGATGACTGTATCATTCATGTTCTTTAAATTGTTATTAGAGTGAAATACATTGATTTTCTAATTCTGAACCAATGCCTTATTCCTAGAATAAATCCAATTTCACAATGATACATTAGCTTTTAATGAATCCCATTCTCTAATACTTATTTATGTTTTGTGTGTTTCTGTGTGGAATAAACCTATCATATATTTTTCTTATTTTTTTCACATTTGGTTTGGTATCAAAACATTAGGTACATGTAAGTTTAGAATTTTATATTTTTATAAGGAACAGTAATTTTTATCAAAGTATACTGACTCTTTTTCCCTAGTAATGGTTTGTCTTAATTTAAGTAGCAGGCAGTTTATACGAAAGCCTTCTGATACGGCATTAACATACAATAGATATGAAATTCCAAAGTAAAGTGCACTCAACAAGACTGGATTACTAGATTTTTCATATGATAGATCTGAGACCTGGTTTCACATATTTAGAAAGCATTTGCTTACAAGGAGGATCAAGTATATCAAAAGTAGGCAAATAAGTAAGATTTAAGTAATATGATTTTGGAGTTACAGTATTCATTCCACTGCTAGGAGTCAACCCTTCTACTATCACAATAGGCAAAAAAAAAACTATGTTAGAAACAAAACTCCATGTATATTTTAAGTGCTGGTCTTCATAAAAATTAATTATGGTTCATTGGAATCTCCTTTGTCTCTCTTCCACGCTTATACATTTCTCTCCCTCGTATATCATTTTCCCATGACTGCTGTAATAAATCACCACAAACTTGGTTTAAAACAATACTGTTTATTGTTTAAAACAGTTTAAACTGTTTAAACTGTTATTGTTAAACTGTTAAACTGTTTATTGTTTAAAACAGTTTAAACTGTTTAAAACAAAACTGTTTAAAACAGTTTTAATACAGTTCTAGAGTTCAAAGTCTAAAGTGGGTTTCACTGGGCCAAAACCAAGGAATAGGTGGGGCTGTGCTCCCTCTGGAAGTTCTAGGAGACAATCTGTTTTCTTGTCTTTCCCAGCTTCTAAACCTTTCATTCCTTGCATTGCTTGGCCTATGATTCCTTCTTCTATCTTCAAATTCAACAACATTTTATCTTTAAATCTCTATCTGCTTTGTCATTACATCACTTTGTTTTCTTTGCAGTAAAATCTGTTCCTGATTCTTTCTACAAAGACATTTGTGACACTACCAAGATAATCTCCCCATCTCAAGATGCTTACTCACATTTGCAAAGTTACCTTTCCCTTATGGGTATCATTCAGAGGTTTCAGGGATTAGAATCTGGATATCTCTGGGGCCATATTCAATTTACTACAAATCTCCTTTAATTACTTGTTCATTTCCAATTGATTCTGGTAGCTTCTCCCACTCTTACTGTACTTTCAAGTTTTTATTCTGTGTTATTATTTACACGTGATCTTCATTTCAGGGATCATTTTACTTTTCTCATTATTTTCTTAGAATCTGCATTGATGGATTTTTAAATTGTTTTATATTTCAAACATCCAAAAATATGATTTTAAAGTGTTTGAAAATTGTTTGATTTTTATCCCCTCAAAAGTTCTCTAATGGCCAATATATCTTAATATTCAAGGTCAAGGATGGAAAAAATGGTTTCATGATGAATTATTATACAATTTCTTACCAGTACATGAGAATTAATTAGTTCAGAGCTTATAACAATGGTAACTATGTACATTTATTTAGTGTCAACATTACTTTAGTTCCAAGTAGAAAGGAAGGTTTAATAGTAGATGTAACAAAAGATGGAAAAAGTGATGGAAAAATTGAATTACAGGAAAGAAATTAGTAAAAAATTCCTCCATTCAACCTAACACCTGAAAAAGAAACAACCCAATTAAAAGTTGGGCAGAAGACCTGAAGAAACACTTCTTCAAGGAAGACATACAAACAATCAATAAACATATGAAAAGATGTTCAACATCACTAATCATCAGAGAAATGCAAGTCAAGATGACAAAGAGATGAAACTTCACACCTGTCAGAATGGCTATCATCAGGGACTTCCAGCCAAGATGGAGGCATAGGCAAAAATGCTTTGCTTCCTCCCACAACCAAAACAAGGATAACAACCAATTTAAAAACAACAAACAACCAAACTGCCAGAAAATCACTAGAATGGAAGCCAACAACCAAGGAGTTAAAGAAATATTCATCCAGACCAGTAGGAAGGGCAGACATGGGTAGCCAGGGAGGAGAGGATGTGTCAGAAGGATAGGCCATGGACCAAGCAGGCTAGATGGTGGCTGATGGACTAGGAAGTCCCACATATGCATGCAGATAAACCAGGAAGAACAACAGGACTGAGAAACAGACCATGAAACCCTGGGTTTCAATGCAGAAAACTAAAGACTCAAAACCCCTGGATGTAAAAAATCTGTGAGGTTGCATTAGGGAGATGCTCCCAGCCTCACAGAGGGATTCACTGGAGAGGCCCAACAGGTCCTAAAATGTACACAAACCCATCTACCTGCAAATCAGCACCTGAAAGGGCACAATCTTCTGTGGGAAACAAGGAAAGTGAAGGAAAGTGGGACTAGAGCAGAGCAAGAGGCATTGTTCCCTCTCTGACCCCTCCTCCACAGGCAGCACCACAACACAGCAAAGAACATTGCCCACCCTGGGAAAATACCTAAGGCTCAGCCCTTTACCAAGTAACAGGTGCAGTGACACAAAAAAATATGGCCCAGATGAAAGAACAGATCAAAACTTCAGAAAAAGAGCTAAGGAAAGAGGAGATAGACAACCTATCTGATGCACAGTTCAAAACACTGATAATCAGGATGATCACAGAATTGATTGAGGTTGGTCACAAAATGAAGGAAGGAAAGAAAGCTATATAGGGTAAAATAAAGGAAAATATACACGGACCAACAGTGAAGGAAAGTAAACCAAGACTCAAATCAATTATTTGGAACAAAAGGAAGAAATAAACATCCAACCAGAACAGAATGAAGAAACAGGAATGCAAAAAAAATGAGGAGAGGCTTAGGAACCTCCAAAACAACTTTGAGTGTTTCAACTTCTGAATCGTAGATGTGCCAGAAGGAGAAGAGGAAGAGCAAGATATTGAAAACGTATTTGAACAAACAATGAAGGAAAACTTCCCCAATCTGGTGAAGATATCCTTCTAGGAAGACTTCTAGGAAGTCCAGGAAGCTCAGAAAGTCCCAAAGAAGTTGAATCCAAGGAGGAACACATCAAGACACATTGTAATTAAATTACCCAAGTCTAAAGATAAGGAGAATCTTAAAAGCAGCAAGAGGAATGGAGAGAGATACCTACAAAGCCGTTCCCATAAGACTATCAGCTGATTTCTCAAAAGAAACCTTGCAGGCAAGGAGGGCCTGGAAAGAAGTATTCCAAGTCATGAAAGGCAAGGGCCTCCATTCAAAATGACTCTATCCAGTAAAGCTACCATTTAGAATGGAAGGGCAGACAAAGTGCTTCCCAGATAAGGTCAAGTTAAAGGAGTTCATCATCGCCAAGCCCTTATTATATTAAATGTTAAAGGGACTTGCCTAAGAAAAATGAGATCACAACTATGAAGAGCGAAATAACAAAAACTCACAACTATCAACAACTGAACCTGAAAAACAACAAAAACAAACTAAGCAAACAACCAAAACAGGAACAGAATCACAGAAATGGAGATCACATGGAGGGTGGGGGAGGGAGAGAATGGGAGAAAAAGGTACATGGAATAAGAAGCATAGTTGGTAGGTACAAAACAGACAAGGGAAAGTTAAGAATAGTGTAGGAAATGGAGAAGCCAAAGAACATATGCGTACAACCCATGGACATGAACTAAGGAATGGGGGGAAGGCTGGAGGGTGGGGGTCAGTGCAAGGAGAAAGGGAATAAAGGGGAGAAAAAAATTGGGACAACCGTAATGGCATAGTCAATAAAAATATACTTAAAATATAAAAATTAATGATAAAAATATTAAGTAAATTGCTATCATCAATAAGTCAACAAACAACAAGTATTGGCAAGGATATGGGGAAAAGGGAATCCTAGTGCACTGTTGGTGGGAATGCAGATTAGTGTAATCATGATAGAAAACTGTGTGGAGTTTCCTCAAAAAAATTAAAAATGGAATTGGCTTTGACCCAGCAATTCCACTTCTGGGAATATATCTGAAGAAACCTTAAACACTAATTTGAAAGAACATAAGCACCTGTATGTTCATTGCAGCTTTATTTACAATAGCCAAGATCTAGAATCACCCCAACTGCCCATTAGATGAAAAGATAAAAAATCTGTAGTACATTTACATAATGGAATGCTGCTTAGCATAAAGAAGAAGGAAATCATAACTTTTGGCAGCCTGGGTGGACCTAAAGGGCACTATGCTAAATGAAAAAGCAAGTCAGAGAAATACAAATACCAAAAATTTCACTTATATGTGGAACCTAGTGAACAAAATAAACAAACAAACAAAACAGAAATAGACTTATAGATACAGGTAACAGACTAACAGCTGTCAGAAGGTTTGGGAGGCTGGGTGAAAAAGCTCAAGGGAGTAATCAGTACAAAGTTGCAGCTGCAGAGCAGTAACAAGAATAGATTACAGCATAGAGAATAGAGTTAATAATATTGAGATAAACAGGTACGGGGCAGGTGTGTACTGGAAGCATCGTGGAAACTACTCTGAAAAGTATATGATTTTCTAACCACTTTGCTCTACATCTGAAATTAATACAGAATAATATTGAATGTAAACTGTAATTGAAAAATAAATTCTAAATTTTAACATTTAAAATGAACATTAATTTTAACATCACAACATTTTTGTAATAAGAACAATATGAAACTTTAGTTCTAATTCTAGGTATTACACTTTTTGATCTTATTATCCATTTTGAGATTCTCAAAGAGTAATGTACAATGTAATCCTAGCATTAGGTATCATTCGTACAACACTTTAGGTAAGTCTTTTCAATTAGTGTCTCTTCATAACATGCCCTATTTTCAAAGGAGTGGGATAGAAAGAGGAAAAAATAGGTTTTATGAAGATGTATATAAGCCAACCTCAGAAGTACCAGTGTCTTAGTGGTCAGTAATATTGTCATGTAGGAATCAGCCACTCTATGTCAGTAAACATCCAAACATACTTTTTTATTGTTTTAATTATTTTTAATTTATACATTTACCTTTCTAATTTTACATATTTTTAAGGTGTATAAACATAAGGAATGCATACTTCATAAGTTTTATTTAAGTTCTACTTAAGTAACATGGCAGACAATAGTTCTCTGTACAGTTTTCTTCTTCCTCCGTATTCTCCATTTTTTTGTCTAAGGTATATTTTCATTTTATATTTATTTTTATTAGATTCTTATGATAATTTTTGCACATACCCAAAATAAAAGTAATCAATAAAGTATATAGTAAACTTCTAAGTAAACATGTTAGACTCTATTTCTATAACAGTTCTGTCAAATAGAAATTTCTGCAATGATGAAAATGTCCTATACTTGAACTGTTCAATATGGATATCCATTAGCCATAAGAGGCTGCTGAGGAAATATGGCCAGCATGACTCAGGAACTGAATTTTTAATTGAATTTTAGTTTAGTTAATCTAAATTTAAATAGCCATACATATCCAGTGGCTACCACATTGAACTGCACAGTTATAACATATATTTATCTATTTTCCTCCATAATACATAAATTTCTTGTGAAATTTTATATTTTACATGATGCCTAAAGCACATCAAAGGCAAGTTTATGAAAGTTTAATTAAAAGTAAAATAATAATGTTTGATCTATGCAATGAACTGAATGTTTATATCCTCTCGGAAATTTAAATGTTGAAACTCTAACCTCTAAGGTGATGGTATGTGGAGATGATGGTGTCTGAGGGTGGAGCCCTCAGGTCCCTTAGGTCCTGAGGGTGGAGCCCTCATTAATGAGATTAGCGACGCTATAAAAGAGACTGGAGAGAGCTCTCTCACTCCTGCCACAGAAGGGCGCAGCAAAACGATGACCATCAGTGGGTGAGGAAGAGGGTTCTTAGTAGACATCAAATGTGCCGGTGCCTTGATCTTAGATTTCCCAGCCGCCAGAACTATGAGACATATTTGTTTATTGTTTTACCCACCCAATTTATGACATTTTGTTAAAGCAGCTCAAACAAACTAGGACATAGCTATTCCATGAAAAACCACTAAACCATGAAATATTTTTTAGATATTTTTATCCTTAATGGAAGTCAATACACCACTATGACTTCTTCATCTATAAAGTTCAAATATGATGTGCTTATATATTTCACAAAGGTATGTTAAAAGTTGACATAATGTTTTATTACTATATTGGAGACTTAGGAGAAAAAGAATTATTTGGATGGTAACATTATTATTGTGTTAAGATTTCCTCTTCATGGTTTGAGTAATGAGTTATGTAATTCCCATAAAATTAAACAATTTAAATAGAACTTTTGAAAATGAATAAATTAAATGGCTTGATGGCGTAAAGCAACTGAATAAATCTGTAGGGAGCATCTCTAATCAAGCTAGATTTAAGTAATATCTGATGCACATTTATGGCAGAATAGCCTTGATAAGCTAATTTGAGAAAAGCAGGTTCAGCTGTACATCCATTAGAAAGAAAGAAAATGCTCTCCCCAAAATGTAAAGCAACACACAAGAGGCAATCTAATACAATATTTATTAGCTTAAGGGTATATATAATTTCAACAGCAGTCTTAGCTCCATCATTAAGCAAATTCATTTCAGTTCCTTCCTTTCCATTCTAGTGCCTTAGAAAAATAGAGGGGAACAATAGCCCTACATTTGTCTTGCATATTTCATGAATATATTGCAATTATAAGTGTACTGATATGGGAATAGGGAATAAGGTGTATTGAACATTTTAGGCAATGCATTACTTCGATTTATTAGGACAAGATCTTTGGATCTTTTCAAACCATATGTGTTGCAAAAGGCAGTATGTTATCATCAAAGACAATGTTATTTCTAAGAAGTTCAAACTTACTTGCACTTATCAAGTTTAATAAATACCTGTAAAATTCTTTCAACACCTAGCAATTTCATTATGTGCTTACAGAATGATTTTTTAAATATTTAAAAATCTGTCATGCGGAGTACAATATTCTTCACTCAATTCTACAGAACACGACAATGCGGTATATCATAAAGCAGATGGGCTTTTTTAAAACATTTTTTATTGTTGCTCAAGTACAGTTTTCTGCCTTTCCCCCCACCCCTCCCAACCTCCCTCCCCTGTCTCCACCCCCCACCCTTGTTATTATCCATGTGTCCAGATGGGCTTTATGTGCCATACAAACTTGAATTTGACTTCAACAAATTATGTTACTGAGTAATGTTATCTCTTTGTATTCACTTTCTCATCT
>PVKM010011149.1:0-33681 GCA_004027735.1 Carollia perspicillata
GATCGGAGGCCAGTCTGTCCCTGCTGGGAGCACCGGAGAACTGCCTGCATACACCCAGAGAAATGCATCCGGTGCTCTCGCCCAGCAATAATTATCTGTCTCGACGGACACCTTTCTGGTCATTTACAAAATGGAGTTCTGGATCCTGTGAATCTCTTTTCTCCCCGCAATGAGGATCAGCAGATGAGTTTCCAGGGTGCGTTTATCTTTGTCTGGAAAGGGCAGGGGACCAGGTTCAGAGGGGAAACAAAACCCACAGCACAGGTGTCATGTGGCACAGTCGGGCGACAAGGACAGGAGTAGGCCAGGGTCTGGTGCTCTGTCACAGGGTGGTGGCTGCAGACCCGTCTTCCCGCTCTCGGCGCAGGGCCCTCACCTGAGATGGTTGGGTGAGCCCACTGGCCCATCTGCATCCCCTCAAATGTGGCTGAAGGTGTCTTCACCTGGAACCTGGTAACGGCAGCGAAAGGGATGCACTGAGAGGAATCTAACTCCTCGCACAGGTGGACTACCTGTAGTTTTCCGAATAGTTGGGCACAGCCCTATCCATTCCAACCTCAGACAGTGTAAGGCGTGTGTGTGGTGCTGGTTACCAATTCCTCTTCCACAGGGGATGGAGAAAGGAATGTTCCAGTCCGTGTTCTAGCTCAGGTTTCTGACAGTGTCCAGGTTCCACCTTTTCTTCTGACCTTCCCAGGTTCCAAACCAGTCGGAGTCCCACGTGGCTCCACACCAGCTGTTCCCTGTCATCTTAGGGCATGCAGCCTAGGAATTCTTAGTGTCTCCAGTTTCCCAAGGTCAGGGTTAAAATAGGGTTCAGGCACGTTTTCGTGGCTCTGCTTCTTTGCTGTTTGCTGGACTACAGGCTTGTCTGGAGCCTGGAAACACAGTGGGCGGGCCCAGGCCCAGGCCCATTCTGCGGAAGAAGCCGGCTGTGCCAGGAGCCTCTTTCTGCCACTGCTGCGGTGGGTGCAGTTGTATTGGAAGCCTTGGATTTTGATATGGAAGGCCTAACTTCTGAATATTGTATCGAAGGGTTTTCCTCTATTTTATAACAAAAACTTTTCTAAACTAACTCGTGTATGACTGTCTACCACCAGCTATCTGCACACATGGCCACAGGTGGTCCTCTAATGTACTTACCCAAAGGCCAGGTGTCAGCTGAAGCTGGAGGCGACAGCCTTCTCTGTTAGCATGTGTCGTAAGGGCTGAGTAGAGGCTGGCCAGGGAGGGCCCGGGACGGTGGAGGATGCAGTTAGGGGTTTTGTGTGAGAGGCTTGGGAGTTCATTAGGGGATTGGCAAGAGTGGCTGGCAAAACATCAATCTCCTGCCTGGTGAGGGAGGGGGAAGAAACCACCAAGGCGGAACCCAGGATTCATTCTGTTCAATTTATTCGATAAGCATTTACTGAGCGGTTTGCTACACACCAGACACCCTTTTTAAGCACTGGGACTGCAACAGGCAAACATCACTGCTCTCACGGGGCTGAACCTCCAGTGCTGTGTGTGACTCCATTCATTGGGTGCATTGGTGTCAAGATCCTAACCTGAGCACTTTGATTGGTTGTAAATGGCTCAGACGGTGTATCCCCATCCCCACCCCTTCCTTCTTTCCACCCACTCTTGCGCACTCCTGAGTTATTATCCTGCTTCTTAGCAATCAGTGCCAAGACCCCAAGTTCTGGTGGTCACCACTCCAGAGCTCCTGGGGGTCTGTTGACCGTCCCTCAGGGCTTCCCTTTGGATCTGAGGTCACACGAGCACCCCTGCCTACTTATCTCTCAGTCTTTTTCTCATCTCTTTCAAAGAAATGACTGTATGTTGAAGAGCAAGCAACAAAGATAACATCTTAAAAGCAGTCAGTGAGAGAAGACACAAAGGCTACCAGCTGACTTCTCAAGTCAAACAGTGGAAGCCAGAGGACAGTGAGATAATGCCTTCAAAGCTCTGGGAGAGAATAACCACCAAGGGGGAGGCTGTGGGAGCACAAATGTCCTTCTAAAATGAAGGGGGAATAAAGATGTTTCTAGAAAAACAAATTTGATCAATTTCATCACCAGCTGACCTTGCATCAAAGGAAATATGAAAAGGGTGGTCTTTAGGCAGAAAAACACCCCTCAGGTGTAACCTGGGAGATGCAGGGAGAAGTGAAGACTGATAGAAAAGGTAAGCGTATTTGTGAATGTAATCGAATCATGACTATGAAGACAGTGACGCTATCTTGTGGGATTTTAAACATGTAGGGAATTAAAATACTTGAAAAGCATGACAATAGCATGAGTCAGAGGAAGGTGGCAGATAGAGTTAACGCCGTCTGGGGTCCTTGCATCATCCAGGGAGGGGTAGAAGTACTTCCTTGTATCCAGCCTTGATCAGCCAGAGACGGATGTCGCAGTCCCCTCACTGCCGCACAACAGCAAAACGCCACAGTGAGAGTGAGTCCAGTGGCACCATAAAAATACTGAATCAATCCAGAGAAAAGGAGGCAAGAAAGGGTCATAGAACAGAAAGGGCTGGTATGTGGCAAATAAGATGGTTAATTAAAATTCAATATAATAGTAATTATAATAAATATAGAAGGATTAAACACTCCACTTAAAGATACATAATTCTAAGAGCAAATAACAAAATAAAACCTAACCATATTCTGCTTATAAGAGACATGCTTTAAATACAGGTATATATAGAAAGATTGAAAGCAAAATGATAAAAAATGCTATATAAAGGAAGTTGAGGTAGCTGTATTTATATCAAATGAAATAGATTTTTAAGGCAACAAACCAAAACTAGAATTAGCGATACTTCGTAATGATATAAGGTTAAATTAACCGGGAAGCTGATACAGTTTTAAAATGATATGAATCTAATAATATTCCCTCAAATAAACAAAGTAAAAATGACAGAACAGAAGAAATAGAAAAGCCACAGTCATGTATGGGGGAGATTTTTTACATATCTCTCTTAGTTGCTAATAGATTAAGCATAAAAATACCCATTAAGGATATAAAGGAGTTGAATAAGATAATCAATAAACTTGAATTAATTTATATATACTCACAGAGTGAGGCAAAAGTAGATTTACAGTTGTGAGTATGCAAAATACAGCTTATTCTTGCATTATTATTTATTAATTATTGTGTTAGTTTCTATACAAATATATATAGAAAATAATACATATATATATGTTTGTGTGTGTATATATATAGATAGAGAGAGAGAGAACATAGCCTCCAACAATGTCAAATATACATTCTTTGCAAGTGCAGTTGAAACCATTACAAAAATTGACCCCATATAGATCACTAAGCAAGTCTCTACAAGTTTCAAAGGACTGAAATTTTTACTGACTACACTGGAATTAAGCTTAAAATAAGTGACAAAAAAGACAACTAGAAAACCCTCGAATGTTTGGAAATTTAGCAATATTTTTCTAAATAATCAATAGCCAAAAAAGAATCACAATGGAAATTAGAAAATATCTCCAATGGAATGAGGAGAAGAAGACTACATTGCAAACATGCAGGACGCTGGTATAGCCGGACTTAGATGGCAATTCATAGCCTCAAGTGCGTATATTAGAAAAGAAAGGCTGAAAATCAATGACTTCAATACCCAGTTCAAGAAGTAAGAAAAATAAAGTAACCCCAAAGAAAATAGGATACTAGAAATAATGAAGACGTAAGCGTAAATTAATAAAATAGAAAAAAAACCTTTCTTTTCTTTTGCATCGAAAAGATCCACAAAGCTAATTTTATGAAAAGACCAGTAAAATTAACAAGACTACAGTAAAATTAATCGGGAAGGGGGAGGAGGGAAAAAACAGCGGGGTGGGGAGAGAGAGAGAATGATTTATTTTAAGAAATTTGCTCATGGGTTCATGAAACCATGACAGCTGGCAAGTCTAAAAGCGGCAGGGTAGGCCAGCCGCCAGAGACCCAGGGCGTAGCCCACGCTGCATCACGACGGGTAACGCAGGCCTGGCCAAGGGTGTGATGGAACTAGGACCCTTGCATGTCGCTGGTGTGAGTGTGAGTTGAGACCATATAAAGACGTGCATACCCTGGGACGCAGCACGCCGCTCCCTACATGCACACCCCATAGAAATGCACTCATGACCCCAAAGCCAGGTACGAGCATGTCCTTAGAAGCAAGGTGTAGAGGGGTGCTGACAGGCTCGGGCCCCCTCCTTTGCATTGCCTGCACTCATGTGCTCTCATTCCTAATGTAGTCCTCGGATGAAATGGATTCTCTGTTTCCTGAAAGGTAGACAGGGGCTGGAGGGCCGGAGCTGGTGGCCAGACCTGTGTCCTTCAGGCAAGGTGCTGGAGGAGCTTATGGGTGGGAAGGAAGTGGAGGTCCCAGCCTGAAATAGGCTTTGGGGGGCTTTCTGCTGATTTCTGCCATCAGATGCCCCTGTCCTGATTGGCTGGTGCTGGGTAAATCAGGGCACGGCCATCCAGCACTGGTTCCCTGCTCCCCTGCCCTCTGCCCCATGCCTGACCCACTTTCAGGAGCAGGGACCACTGGCCACTCTCCACTCTCATAGGACCCCAGGGCTCTCCCTGTGAGCAAAGGGAGGGAACCTTGGCTTCAGGAAGGGTAGGAAGCCAGCTTTATAAAGCACATTCCTTGGCAGGTTAAAAAACATTTTTTTTTTCAGTGTAAAGACTTAACCTTTGCTAGGAAATGGTTGTGGTATTTTCTTTAAATGAAAAGAGGCCATTGTGAGTCGAACTTTGGAAAACACACAACATCCTGGAGCTGCTCTCCAGGGCGGTCACAGGCAGACCTGGTCAGGCCGGCTCTGGCCTTGCCTCCAGACGGCCTCTCCTTGCACAGTCGAAGGCCACTAACATGCTGAGCCCCTCCACAGTACGGGACTTCAGGCGGGGGGGCTTCTCCTCTCCGGCAGTGGCTTCTGGTCAGGACCAGCTCCGTAATCTGTGGGGCCAGGGCCAAATGAAAATGAAGGGCGCCCAGTGCAAAATCTAAGACTCTCAAGATGGCGACAGCAGAACTTTCCACCAAGTGCGGGCCCTTCTGAGCACACGCACTTCTCCAAGTGAGGGGCCCTGCAGGCCAGCCGGCGTTCTGGACACTCCTCTCTTAGGTGACACCTCCAGGGCTAGACACGGACCCCAGATAACACCGGGGAGCAGTCAGGGCTTGCTTCTGGGGGGTTGCCCCCATCCCTGGCACCCAAATACCACAGCTGGCAACAATTTCCCAACCTGGCTCTTTGCTCAGATTTCTTCCCCGTCACATTTCAGAGACCGGGCTCCTCCGTCATGAAAGCATTCTGGGTTTCATCGGTGCTTGCTTGTAACCTGGGGTCTGGGTAATCAGGGAACACAGAACAGCTGCGTGGAGTGCGAGGCTCCTTGACGCTCCTCGAGCTGTTTACAAGTCTCCTTACAGGGCCTACTGTAAATAGGAAAGTACAAACACATGCCGACTTCACCGCAAATTAAAACCATCCCCTGCTTCTCCTGAACCCTAACACGTAGCGGTTCCTGCTTAGGCAGCATTTATTACCTTGCCACTTACAGATGTGCGGAGCTCTCTGCTCAGCCTGGCCTAAGCATCGGTGCCCTCCAGGGCCTGAGAGGCCCACCGTGTTCCCAAGGTCGGTCTGACCTCACAAGCCCAGACCCGCTCCAGGCTTGTGCTGTCCGACATGGCACCCACTAGCCACCTGTGGGCCCTGGACACTTGAACTGTGGACAGCCTGCATTGAGAGGTGTTGTTCATGTGGAATACACGCTGGGCTTAGAACGAAAAAAAAAAGAGTGTAAGATATCTCATTAATATTTTTCTACATCGATTGTGTGTCAAAATGGTAATATAGCCACGTGGTCCATAATGACGCTCTGGTCAAGGGCAGATTGCGTATACAACTGTAGTCCTGTAAGATTACAGCGGAGCTGAAAAATTCCTATCGCCTAGTGACGCCGCAGCCAGTGGGTAACATTGTAGTAAACACATTACTCCCATGTTTGTGGTGATGCTGGCGAACAGTGTTTGTATGTCCCAGGCCTTCGCCCTCACTCCCCACGCGCTCACTGACTCACCCAGAGCCACTTGCAGTCCTGCAGGCTCCGCTCACGGAAACGCCCTGCATCGGTGCAGCATTCTCTCTCTTTCACACCGTAGTTTTTACTGTGGCTTTTCAATGTTTAGATTTGCAAATACTTACCACTGTGTTACAATTGCTACAGGATTCAGTAGAGTAATGTGCTGTGCAAGCTCACAGGCTGGGAGCAACGGGCCGCACCCGACAGTCGGGGTGCGCACCAGGTTTGTGTAAGCACGCTCTGTGAAGTCACACAAGCATGAAATCACCTCATGATGAGTTTTTCGAAATGTAGCCCTGTTGTTAAGTGATGCATGACTGCATTAGCTATGTAATGGATCAAATAAAATATACTATTAAACTTCACATTTCTTTTCTCTTTTTCAGTTTAACTACTAGAGAATTTGAAATCATGTATACGGCTTGTCCCTGTGGCTTGCATCACAGTTCCGTCCACCAGGGCCCCTCTAAAGCCCCTCCTTGTTGTGTTTCCATGCCCGGGCCTCTGTGGATTTCACATACACACAAACACACACAGATACACGACTGAAGAAGGAAAACCAGGTACGATGAGATTGTGTGACTCCACCCCTAATGTCACCTTCTCCAAGAAGACTCTTTGGAATGCCCCAGGGCCACCTAACTCTACCAGCCCAGGGGCCTCTGTTTGGCCAGTGATCTATCTGCCTCGTGTTTTCATCCCACACACGTTCATTACATACCTACAGCTGTGAGGCAACATGGTGTAGTGCTGTCAGAGTGCAGGCAGCAGAGTCTACATGACCTGGATTCTAGGCTTGGCTTTACCACTTAAGAGCCAGGCGCCCTTGAATGAGTGACTTACCACTCCATGCCTTGGTCTTGCCATCTGTAAAATGGGAACCCTAACATCCAAGAGCAGAACTGGGATGGTGATGTCTATCTCCCAGGCTTGTTGTAAGGATTAATAGGACGAGGCACAGAAAGCCCTTGGCACCTTAGCACGGAGGCATTTGCCCCTCCCTGGGCCGGATCTGGCCCCTGCACTTTCACAGGGATCAGCAGCCCCTGAGGAAGGAAAGCGAAGGACTGAGGGGACCGAGTAAGTGTGGGAGGTTCCAAGGCAGAGCGGAGTGACATTGTGCCAGCTAGGGAAAAATGACGAAGGTTAGAATCCCAGAAGGTGTCCGTCCAGTCAGGATGCCAGCCTGAAGGGCCCGGCCTAGGCAGGCTGAAGGGTGGCCAGATTGATGATGGGGAGCCGGAAGAGAAGTGAGGAACACACAGTTTTGTTCTCAGCTGTGTGAGCACAAAGCATCCCTCCAGCTGGGGCCAAATCGATGGGCAAGGCTGAGTGGGCGGGACGGGGTCACATTCCAAGTACCAAACTGGGTGGAGTTAGACAGATCGGGGCATTGAACCCATTTTTTCCCTTTGCAGTGTTGCTCCTATAAGGCCACCAAATTAGGGTAATGTTTGTAAATGAAACAAATTCCAAAATGTCAGTAGCTGAACACAATAGACTTTAATGCTCACCCACAGCGGTCTAAGGTGGGTGTTCCCGGCCGGTGGGAGGCCTTCCATGTGGCAACTCAGGGATCCCGGCTTCTTGCATCTGGAGGCTCTGCCCTCCCCCCTCACGGCCTCAGAATCCTCTGCCTTCAGGGAGCAGACACAGAAGAGCAGGTGGAGGAGGCGCAATCACCTCGGCCTGGATGTGACAGCTATCACTCTCACACACTATCCAGTCGTGAGAGCCCTCCTCGACGCAGGAGTGACTGCGAAGTGGCACCTCTGCTTGATAGAAGGGAGAGCACTGATTTCTGGGGGCTGCCTCTGCCCGCTCGCACTCTGTAGGGACAGCTGACCCAGCAACCTGGCCTCCTTTCTCCCTGCCAGGCTCGGACCCTGCCTGAGCCACCTGCCGGTCAGCGGAGCCAGGCCCGGTTCTCGGAGGACTCCTGAAAGGGAACGGAGGGGAAAGCCGTGGACACTCCCCAGCGAATGACACAGGCAGACACACTTGGAACAGCAAGCACATTCCCCATGGGCTTACACTGCAGGCAGCCCGGGGCGCTTCCAAAGCCCCCCTCCTTCTCACAGGCCCCCGGGACACAGGCGGGCTCTGCCTGTGGAGACGCAGAGCTCGGAGCCAAGCCAGGCCTGAGGTTTGGTCTGAGGAGGATATTGTCAGGTGAAGGCAGGACCAGCAACGGCTTTCTGGAGCCCCACCTGTCCTGGCCACAGTTGGCTGCAGGGAGGGAGGGGTCTCTTGGGGTCTCCTGCACTACTCTCCCATGGGGCTCCCGTTACTGTTCTGGCAAGCCCCCAGCAGTCAGGTCTGGATCAAGTGGGAGAGGCGTGAGGTGTGGGCGGGACTGAGGGCAGGGCGTCTGACCCCAGCCTTGTAGCTCCAGCCAGAGCTTCTGACACCCCCGGTGGCTGCTGGGGGGCACATGAGGAGGAACAAGGCCAGCCAGGCCTCAAGTTGCTCGTGATGTTATGCACAAGATGATCAGGTTTGTACCTCTGTCTGATGTAAAGTAGGAATCAGGCCCCTCAAAATGGGATAAATGGTGAAGGCCAGAGAGGCTTACGTGAGCAAGTCAGTCCTTCCCTTTGGGGTAATCAGGGAAAGCTTCTTGGAGGCTGAGACCTGGAGACTAGCCTGGGGCTTGAAGGATGGGGAGGGAGTAAAACCCTTTGCCGGCCCCAAGGACGTTCCCATGTGTATGATACTTTATTGTTTCCAAAACCAGCTAGGCAGGCAAGCAGGAAGTGAAGCAGGGACAATCCCCTACATTTGACAGGGGAAAGGCAGAGGCCCAGAGAGGTCAAGCTCCCAGCCTAAGGTGGCACAGGAGTTTGAGAGTGAGAATGCAGATATCAACCCACCAGCTCTGCGTTCTTTGTGTAAGCTTGGTGGTAAGTATTGATCTGTTTCTCCCTCAAGGCTGGTGGGGGCTAGGTCCCCAGGTGGGGCTGGGAAACTTGCATGCTGGGAGCAGGTTTTGTCAGGCTTAGGTCCCTGGGGGCTTCTCGGCGGCTGGGTGCTCAGCCTCCCCTAGAGAACATGTGTTTCCTGTTTTCCTTCCCCCTCTGGCTTAGGGCAGAGAACAGGGTTTTCCTGAGCGGAAGAGCCTCAAAGACCTGGCTCACTACCAGCTAGTTTTGGCAAATCTGTCAGCTCATAGCTCTTATTATTCAGGATAATGAACCCCTCACCCACCCACCCAAGGATCTTTGAGGCTATTATCTTCCCTCACTCTTCCCAAACTCCCATGACCTGGAATTTGAACTTAAGGTCCAACCCCCGCCTTGATGTTTGCTGAAGACCCTGTGCTTATCAGCCATCCCCTGGCAAAACCTGGGGATGTGTGCCGTGCTGTCCTGGAACCTAGGAGCCAGGGCTGCAGGGCAGGTCTCTGCGCCCTAGGGCCTGGGAAAGGAAAGCCCAGACTTGGGCCAGCCCTGCAGCCATCAGAGGTTCTGAGCCCTCCCGCCTCCCGTTTTCCCACTTGTCCTGGGGTGAAGGCTGGGGCCAGTGGTGACATCACCCAGCTCTCCAGCCAGCATCATGTGAGGCTGGCATGAGTGAGGCTCAGTGCATAATTCTGCTCTAAACCACAGAGTCAGCATCTTGTGCCACTGTCTGGTCCAGGGCTCTCCCCTGCTTCTTGGATAGAAGGGATGTGTGGACTGAAAGAAGAGGAAGGGCAAGAGAGCATTCCAGGTCTGCAGAGCCTTGGACCCTGGTGCTGGCCTCAGCATTAAAGGAGAAAAACAGGATTTCATTGAAATAGGGAGTGGAACGGTGGTTGCCATTCTATTGCGAGCAGGGGGAAAGGGGAGGATGTAGGTCAGAGGGTACACACTTTCAGTTGTAAAAAGAATGCGTTCAGCAGATCTAATGCCCAGGCTGGTGCTATCATTAATAGTGCTGTTTTGTATACACAAAGTTGCTGAGACTAGATCTTAAGCATTCTAACCACACACACACAATAGTTAACTATGTGAGGTGATGGATGTGTGAATTACCTTGATCTTCCTGACAATTCCACAATGTCTCTGTGTATCGAATCATCATATTGTGCACTTTACATATATACGGTTATGTTTGTCAATTATTCCTCAATAAATTAACGAAAAAGAAGAAAGATGGCAGCTAGCACTCCCCCACGTGACTCCACCCTGTGAGAGGGGAATAGGAGGGGAGGCCCTTCCCCACGGCTTCCCTGTCACCCCCACCACGTGCGGCCAAGGAAGGCGCCTGCCTTGCTCAGCCCCATGAGACGCTGGTCTTGTGTTTGGGAAGGGTTCTTAGGGGGGTGGGTGTGTGTTCTGTCAGGCGTGGTGTGGGGTACAAAGAGCTTTGGGGGTGCAGAGATGTGTCTGGGTGTGTGAGTCAGAGTGGGTGCTCCTGTGTGAGCCAGGGCCCGGGGCTTGTGAGAGTAAGACTCAGCTCCACCTTGGCCTGCAGCCCACGGACAGGTCTGGGACCCGGAGGGGAGACAGCCAACCGCCTCTGATGACCTGGCCTTGAGGCTTTGAAGTCCTCCTTCCCTGTCAGGGCTCCAGGCACCGGCAGCTCAGCTTTATTAGGTACACGTTTATCTGGGGCTAATTTAACTTGTTAAGATAATTGTGCCAGCGGCCGCAGCACCCCCCCCCCCCCACCAGTAATTACCCTTCTCCTGGCCTCTTTCATCTCTAAGGGCTTGCAGAGCCTTACTGGGTCCTTCCAAGGCCTCAGGAGGGGAGGGGCCCTGGTAACCCTTTCACATGGTCCCATGTTTTTGTAAAACTTGCAAAAGTATTTCAACCCCAGTCATTGAAGGCTGCTGTTTCTTTTCACCCTGGCTTCCCCTTCCTCACATTTCCCCCGTTGGGTGGTACTGGGATAAGTGTGGGCATTTGGGGGTCCAGCTTAGGGAACTTGAGCTGGGGGTGCACTCAGTGTGGGCAAACAGGATACACTTATGTGGGGTGCAGTACACCCATGCAGTACTTTATGAACGTGGCTCTCGGTCACTTCTGAGTGTCGTCACAGTTACTGGGGGAGGCACGGTTTCCAGGGGTTCTCCTGCTCCTCACAGTGTCAGCTCGCCGGTGGTAGGCAGGGCGAACGTGTTCTGAGGCTCTCGGGACAGGTCGCATGGCGGAAGTGGTAGAAAAGCAAGATTTGAAATGTGCAGAGCCAGAAGCGGGTCTGTGGAAACTTCTGTTCTTACAGCTCCCGTATGGAACTGTTACGGGTTTACCCCCAACTGGGCACAATCTTGGAAGTTCACACGACGAAAATTAAGAGGGCGAAATAAACTTTTCTAAATTCTGAATAACAAAGTGCACATTTCAGTCAACTGCGTGGTGAAAGACCAATCAATCCTCTCTATAGAAAATGATGTGAAATCACGGGTATGTGGTGAGGCAGCCAAAGAGACCACGCAGCAAAAGTGTAGAGAGAACTACAAAGGCCTATTGGCAAGTTAAGTTGTTAAATAGTATTGTTCTGGTTTTGGTGTATTTGTCAGCTTTTAAAACTGAATGAGTTGGTGTGACCTCTGCCAGGCCCTTCTCTCACCTGTAAGGCATGAGCCCCAGAAGCCCTCGCACAGACTTATACATGGGGTGTGTGTGTGCGCGCGTCTGTCCATGGCTGTGTCCTCCTTAGGGACAGCTGTGCCACTGGGGTCCACAGGAAGGCTCCCGGGGGTGGTGGGAGGGGTGAGGAGTGGTGGGGGTGAAGATATTGATGGAGGAAGGAGGAGGAGAGGAGGGGATGAGGATGTTGAGAGAACTGGGAACTCTCATAATATCCGAGCTCTGACCCTGGAAACCAGGAGGAACTGCGAGGCCTTGAGGAGGAACAGCATCAGTCATCTGGCTGGAGCGAATGAGCCAGGGCGCGGGTGACCCGTCAGAGTGCAGAGCCGGAAAGGGCCCAGAGTCACCTAAAATGCCGGGCGACTCCCCACCGGGGCGTCCTGGGCCTCGCCATCCCTCCTGTTAATGTGTGTGAGTGTGTGTGAGGCGGGGTGTGGAGGAGGAGGAGAGCAGGCTCTCAGCTCCCCCCACCACTGGATTCGGGGACCCCTGATTCAGGCCCCTCACAGGGTCCCGATTGCAGAAAAGATTAGGAAACCACCTGTTTAGAACAAGTCATTGCTCAGCCAGTTTCTATTAGTCTCTGTGTGTGCTTTTAGGGTGTCACACTTCAAGTGCTTTTCAGTGTGATACTATTAGTTCATATTTAAAAAAATCTAAAACCCCAATAATTTGTCTTGAAACCACCCAGAGAGGAATAAGTTACATTCAATTTCTAAGTAGAACAAAGGAACACTCATTTAGAAAGCACTTTTTTTTTTTTTTTGCGGGGTTGGGAGGGCGAGGGGGTCCATTTCCATAACTCTCAAGAGGAGAAAGAAAACTCGAATCAACACCGCACAGCTTCTGAAGCTCCCGGTCTGCCTCAGAGAACACCCGGGCATTGAGACGGATGCGCCCGGGCTGTGGGAACCTCGTCTACACTGAGGAGAATGAAGAAGGTTTTCATTAAACAAATGAAGCCAAAAATGAACGCTTACTATCCATAAAATGCATAAAAGCAGGATTCTGTCTCTGCTCACTTCAGCCAGAAAAAATATTTCAAAGTTTCCTCAAATGTGTTAAACGTTTTTTTTCCCATGATGATAGCATCAGAAGAAGATTATTTGGTGTTTAAAGCTCTCTCCGTGCTGTCCCGCCGAATGATGTAGAGCTGGGAAGAGCTTTCACAGCCGTGGGGAGAATTTGCACACAGATGCGCTTCACCACGAGGCCTTTAGTTTGCTTTTCAGGATTGTACTAAAAAGAACAAGTACTATTTATTTTTCACAGTTCAGAACAACCTTTGTTATCTTTTGACTAATTCATATAAGTATTTGAATAATAATTTATTTCAGAAATATTGTCTCTGATATATTAAGTTTAATGTTTATATTTCTGTAAATGCATGTTTTACTTAAAGCTTATCTTTTCATTAATTGTTGAAGTAAAAATACATCTAATGCTTAGTTTCACTGATATAAAAATGGATTAATAGTTTTGAACACAAAATACATATTATTAATTCTGTAGTCTGTAACGCAGTCCCAATGTGGAAAAGGACCTCTCTCTAGGGCAAAGCCACTGCACAGAGAAGTTAAGGGGATTTACCCCACGGTCACATGGCTATTTCATGAGTCACGGAGGATGAAGGGTACCTGAATCCAGCTCTTCCCAGCTAAGTCTACATCATGTGTTCCCACCCCGCACTGCCGCTGGTGCCTGAGACCCAGTCTACCAGCTCGGTGTCTTCTCATGTCTCCCTGGCCCCATCTCTGTCCCCAACTTTAAAGCAGCCCCACAAAGCTGGGTCCCACTGTGCTTAGAGATGATGAAACTGTAGGACCCGATGCCCACTCTCTTTGGCCCATCAGCCCCCAGAGACCCGCAGCCACATAGGAGACGTTCCAGGGCCCAAGAAGAGGGAGAAATGGGAGTCAAGAGCCGGTCAGTCAGAGAGGCAGGGCCTGGCCTTCTGGGAGGAAGCCAGGTGTAGACCTGGGTGGATTCTGCCGTCTGCCTGCTGGTCTGATGCTGTGTGTCACACATTGGTTGCTATACGTTCGGTTGGTGCTGTATTCTCACTATTGAATGATGTGTTGCAGGGAGAGGGGGCCCTTATTAGCTGCCCAGTCCCTTGGTGGCACCGTGTGTTACATGTGTCATGTGAAGGCCCAGTTCAGAGCACTTTCCCAGAGAGACCCCTGGGTTGGTCCTGGTGACTCTGTTACGTCCCATAGTTTTGCTCTGGGTCTGATTTCCTCACAAACATCTCCACCCTCAACTCCCAATTTGTAAGCACAGGGCCCCATTCCTAGGCAGGACCAGCTGCTGGCCTTTCTGCTAATTAATGACTGCTGATTGGCCAAGGGGCATACTCATTATGCCCTGTAGAGATCAAAGCCAGGCCTAATAATCTGCTAAACGAGATGTCAGATTAGGGCATTCTTCTGGGCTATTAGAAAGATTTTTCTCCCTGGGTAAAGGCCTGTCAAGGCATATGACCCCATCACCCAGCGTGAGCCGAGCCAGAGGGCTCTGCAGCCTTTCTGCTCCTTTTCCTTTGCACAGGCCATTTAATGGGTCGGCCTCACCCCAGGGGTACAGGCACAATCCCTAGGAAGGTCACAAAATATCATGTTTGGGCAGAGTCACCCCTGCCTCTTTACCCTTGGGGTTGTTGGGTGATTGAGGGAAACTGTAGACTCCCTGGGTCCCTGCACTTTCAGCTGTATTATGGGCATACTGCCTCAGTTTACCTCCTGAGTCTGGGGGGTCAAGTTTTGTGTCGACACTACACCCTCTTCTCAGGAACTAGCCCCAGACTAACATTCTTTTCAAACTAAGAGGCCCCACCCAAGCTTCTCACCCCAAGGTAGGAATGGAGCCCCAGTTTTCAGTGGTAGGGCTAATAATTATTAAGGGATGCCATCGATCAAGTGCAGTGTATTAGGCACTGTGCTAAGTGATTAAGCACTGATTTTATTACACTGTTTGAAAATACTACCAGTTAAATATTATTAGCATCCTCTATAATAATACATGAGGGAAGTGAGGCTCAGCAATTTGTCCAAGTCACTCAAATTAGCAGCAGCTCCAGGGGTGGGTCTTGATTGGCTGAAGCCAACTAGCATGTTGATTGGTTTAGAGACAGACACATGACCTAATTTTGGCCAATGAGAAAGCACTAATCTCTAAACCTTAAGGGATGTCCTGGGAAAGGAATTCTTTCTTTCTAAATAGTATGGAGTTAGTATAGGAGGTCTGGAAGTGATGAAGCCCTCTCATCACAGAAGAATCTGGAGCTGTTGAAAGGAGGGGTTGCATGATACCATGTGGGACCAACATGTTGGGTCTTTGGAACCACAGGTTGAGCTGTTGGATGGAGCTAAGCTAAATGATTGAATACATTGTCTTTATTGCTTAAACCGGTTTGAATTGGGCTTCCTGGGACTTGCAAATGAAAGACTGGTATATAGCCCATGTCCCAGAGGAACTAGACCTGCGCAGTAGATCTGGTGCCCAAAAGGCAGCCCTGGGGCGAGCCCACCTGGGAGGCTAGGAGAGTACTGAAAACATTCATGGCAGTCCGCCACTTACTGTGGTCACCACTTGTCCTGCTGGCCCCTGTCCTGGCTGCCACTTCAGTCCAGCCTAGCTGTGGCCTCTGTTGTGGTTAATATGAAGTTTGACTGCAAGAAACAGACACTGAAGTGACAGTAGCTTAAACAAGATAAAAGGCTATTTCCTTTGTACACAACATTCTGGAGAGGGGGGTCCACGGCTGGTGTGACGACTCGGCTCCAGCAGAGTGTCCCTGGGTGTACATACCCCCACTCTACTTACACTGATCTCCTCGGTCAGAGGTTTGTGTGCCTTATCAGTCTCTTCAAATCACCAGGTTTTGTTTTGCTGATGCTATGCCTATTTTCAACTTTATCCATCTCTGCCCTTATTTTCACTATTTCTTTCCTTCTACTTAATGTGGGTTTACTTTATTGTTTCTCTTTTCCCTGATTTCTTGAACTGGATGCTGAACTTTTTAAGTTGTAGCCTTTACTTTTCTTACATAAGCCATAAATGGAAATGCAATTTTCTCTCTAGCATCCTTGTGACTGCATCAAGATGTTTAGAAGCGTAGTTATGTTCTAAATATTTTCTCATTTGCATTATAATTTCTTCTTTAACACTTGAGTTGTGTAGGAATGTGTTTATAAATTTATGAAATAATGTCTTAAGTATTATTTTTGCTATTAATTTCTAATTTGTGCACAATACACGGTCAGTTGTCATAAATGTTACAAGGGAAAAATATGAATTATACAGTGACTGAGTGAAAGGTTGTATATTTATTCCTGAGACTAAGCTTGTTAATTTAAATCATTACTCGTAGTGTCTCCGTGGTCTCTCAGTTATAGAGTATTTTCCTTCATAAAACCTCTTGTGGTTCTCTTGCCCCACTAGGGAATGCTGTTTATTTCTGTCTGGCTGTCTTCATCTTTACTTTGTCCCTGCCATTGTTAGTATGGATGTCCCTTCCCAACTATGAGACTCAGTTTTCCTGGAGGACATGGACTGTGGCTTGTTCATCAGAGCATCCTCTACAGTAGCGGTTTTCAACCGGTGTGCCACAAGGATTTGTGTAACAAGCAATACCTGACTCTTTAGTTGGGGGTGCTGACCCTTCCCCCTTAGATCACAGGTGGCAAACACAAGGCCCGCAGGCCGAATCCGGCCCTCCACCCTGTTTCTACCTGGCGGCAGCGCCGAGCTCTCAACTAACTGTTAAGGAGCAGTTACATTTATACAGTCCTAAAATTACATTCGGCCCTTTGAAGGCAACCGTGAGGCTGATGTGCCCTGCCCCGGTTAAAATGAGTTTGACACCCCTGCTTCAATTGTCAAATAAAAAAATGACAACAGCCAACACAACAATAGCCGTCCAGTATGAATGAATCAAAATGATACCTAGCAGTTTTTTGGGGGTCAGATTAGCAAAAAAAAAAAAAAGTATTTTTTGGTGTGCCACAGAATTTTAGAAATTAGCTTATGTGTGCCATGGGATGAGAAATGTTGAAAATCACTGCTCTACAGAATCAAGTACACAATAGCAATTGAATGGCATTATTCACAATTTTAATACCTGTTTTCTAGATCTGGTACAGGCCCAGTCCCACAGGGAAACCGCAGCTTTCCCTGCTTCTCCCCTGAATAGTCCAATGGCTAAGTTCCTCCAGCATTTTTGAGCGCTGTGTCTGTAGACGCTTTGAGATGCATTAGCGCTGGGATCAGGGTTGTCTTCGTGTGGAAGTTTTGGCCACACTCCTTTTCCTGCTGTGAAATGCAAACTTCCTCATGAGCTGCCAACCCCAGCTAACGTCCTCGATTTGTGGGGAGGGGTCATTTGAGGTCTGGAATAATTTGGATGTGGCTGGGAGGAAACTGGTCTTTGCTTAACCAACACTTTCTTTATGGGAGTACAAAAAGATGGTGAGAAATGCTGCTGGGAGAGACAGTCAAACAGGACATTTAAAATCACATTTGGAGTTTGCCTCTTCACACATAAGCAAGTGCTTTGCTATACAATTCATTCCTAAGGTGTTCCCCGAGGACCTCTCCTGGTCACACCTTGTTCCCATGACTGTAGCTCCTTGAGAGCAGCACACCTGCCTCTCTGCACAAGTGGTGAAGCACAATAATTCACTGCGAGCTGCCCCCAGGTTGTCCAGATCAGCTCCTCTGACAGTTTCACGAGATCGCAGCCATCTGCAGGCCCTCGTGAAGGCACCTTCTGTCCAGACAGAAAACAAAGCAATGGCCTGCCAGTTTAAAATGCCCACAGATTCAGCACATACCTCGCCGGGCAGATCCATCTTTCCTGCCCGCTTGGCTGGCAGTGCTGTCTCACACACTGTGCCCTGTAAGCGGACACGTTCACCTTGGGTACAAACAGAGTTGCCCGCCCTTGCCTGGGCCCTGGATGGAAGTTCCGCCTCCTGGGTCCGTATATGAGGCCTTGAGGGAGCTGCAAGGTGGGGGCCTTTGCAGGGATCACGCAGTTCTCGTGAGAGTTTGGCTGTTCTCCCCTTCCAGTGGAGAGGGGAAAGGAGCCCTTTCCCTTTTCCTTAAAATCAGTGGAGTGGACACCAAGACACACATTCTTAAACATCATCCACGTTACCTGGTTCAGAAATCATTTGCCTACATTTAAATCTCTTTTCAGACAGATTAAAAATATCTTTTGAAGGTGATTGCAAATGTTTTTTATATTGTACATTTCAAATGGGAGAATGACATGGCTGGCCTGGCCCTGTGCGACCTGAACAGGAGAGAGGAGGACGAGAGAGAGGTGACAGGACAGACAGGGAGCAGCTTCTCTCCCACCGTTTTCGAGTCTCCAGTGGGCTGGGTGGCTACTGGACCAGGCAGCTGGCCTTAGGTCACCTGGCTGTCACTCCGTATTCCTTTCCCCTTCCTCCTGCTTCTCCCTCACCAGCAGGCTGCCTGTTGAGTGAGAAGCGCCAGCAGCGAAAGCCCCGAGGGTTGACTGCCTTTAGTCCTTGCAGGGCCTTCTGAAGAGCCCAGACGAGCACCCACGCGAGAGCCAGCCTGTGCCTGCTGCCGGCTCCCACTGAGGGCTCCGAAGTCGTTCGGCTAAAGCAAACAGTCAGCAGGGCAACCAACAGGGAAAGTACTTCATCATAAGTTAAAGATGCTTGCTCTTCTTCCTCCCCCTCTCCCGTGGGGTGAGCTGGACCTAGGAGGAGCTGGATGAACACCAGATGAACCTAGGAGGAAGTCAGGGAAAGTGAGTGGAGATCAGATCAGATCCCTTTCTCCATCTCAAGTAACCGGGGCCACAGTTCTCCTGGGAAAGGGAGAAAAAGAAACGAACAAACAAGCAGAAAGAACTGAGTTTTTTTTTTCTTTTTTCCAGATGTTTCTTTCTAATGAATTGACCACTACATTTCCTAAGCTCTGAAATGGCCAACAGACCACAGGAAGACACTGCTTTAGGCTCCTGCTTGAAACCAGCAGCTTCAGCAAACTGCTGGCCTTGATTCAGGGCCAAGAACTGAGTCTTAATTAACAGAACCAGAATGTCCTAGAAACTCAAGGAAATTGAAAAGTATGGATTCAATCAAGCGATGGTTAAGGGAGCCGTTAACCAATGAGAAACGGGTTTTGTTATAGTATAGATAGGAAAGATAGAAGAAATGAAAACATTTTTGTGTTTCTTTCCTACTAAGTCGAGAATCTTCCATAAACCAATTATATTTGTGAATTCTTTAAGGATCGACACACACTTCAATAAATTCATAAGCCCTAGACTGCATAACGGAGCCACAGAGGTGAAACCACAGTTGAGGAGTCAAGACTAACTTACAGCTGAACTTCAAAGGCAAGCAGAGCTTCCAGAGAGAGATTTAATTGTGGGAAAGTGATTTCTGAACCAGGAAACATGAATACAATGAGACATTTCACAGTGCGAACTCAAGCAGGATGGCCATCATTCTAGAACAAGGCTGCAGGTGGCCAAGGTAGGCCTTGCACTAGCCAAAGTTATAAAGGACAACAAACTCCTAAGAGTGAAAAGAAAACACCACACAAAGAAAAGCAAAGGTGCATCTTTGCCTCGGTCTTAGTTCCCATTCTTTCCTCATCTCGCCTCCCAAAGGTACTGCCTACAAAGCTGTGATTCATCTGGTCCAGTCTGGTGTTGGTTCAAAAGAACCGAGTTCAGAAGCCAAACGTTATGTCATTATAACTTCAGTCCTTTCCTAGCATTTCTCAACCGCCTTTCAAGGGGGTATTACCTAGCCCACTTTCCATTTCTCTGCCAGCCCCCGGCACTCCCCAGGGCACAATTCTTCTTTCTCTTCTCCCCACAACTGCACCTCAAACCTACCCCACTGCCTGTCTGACCTTCCTCTCCTTTCCCTGCTCCAGTGCTGCTGGTCAAAGCTCCGAAGCTGCACTGCGCAGGGATGTCTTCAAGGGTGGGGAGCAGCAGCAAAGAAGTGGGCCAGAGTTCCCTTAGCAGGAAAGGGGAAGGGAAAGGCTCGGAACAATCACTCATTAATAAGTTTATCCCATCAATGAGTATGTAGGTTCTTTGCAGCCAAACGACCCTGACAAGGACAATGTGTGGCCCAGAGTGAGTTATTTAACCTCTCTGAGCTGCAAGTTCGGTTCCTGCACCACCACCACCCTACCTCAACCCCCGGTGCGTAGCTGGGAGGGGTGAATGGATGATTCTTGAGAAAGTGTCCCCTTGAGCCCTGTGGCTAATCACCTCTCTCTCCATCCCTGGGAAGCCAGGAGTGCAGCCACCTACCGCTCAGGAGACACAGCCCAGAGTCCCCAGGATTAGGGGTGTCTCCTCAGCCCCTGAATCCAGCTCCTCTGGGGCAATATCCCTCCCCTGTGACTCCCTGCAGTTTCCTTACAACCTGGCCCACCGTCCAGGGACTCCTCTTATTTTCCTCAGGCACTGGAGAAGCCGCCATTGCATCCAATTCCTGGCTACTGCGATTCGACACTCCTGGATTGTGTGCCCGTGGTGGCCCAGGCCTTGCTCGGGGGCTGGTGGAATACATTCCTTCTCGGACACCCAGGCAGAAGGGCTTCCCTGCTCGGGTCACTGCCCCTAATCCAAGCACACGCCTTTCCCCAGCCCGAGATAGCGGCCCTTGCCAGATTCCTTCTGCTGCCCCGTCTGGGTCAGGTGCCCTGGATCCTCTCAGATGGCTGGGCCCTCCCTTCCTGCCCAAGACGGGGTGTCCTGAGGCCAGCAGTCCGCCCCCCTCCACTGCCCTGGGACTGCCTGGCAGTGTGGCTTCTGGAATCAGAGGTGGAAATGGGGGCAGGGGGAGGAGGGAGGAAGTCGGTCAGTCACAGTCCCATCGCAGGCTGTGACGGGAGGCTCCACGTCTGATCCGTAAAGGCGAGCACAGTGCCTGTCGAAGCAAGTGCTCCACCGAAATGTGTCGATAGGTGGCTATTGATCTACGGTGTTGGCTTATTCATTTATGAGTCACAGGAGGAAAATACCTGCCACACTTGCTCCCCTTTGCTCAGTTCATCTTCGGGCCAACACAACCAGCCCCCGAGATAAACGGTCCACGCTCAGTGACTGTGCAGGTGTGCACCCCGAGTGGGGACTGTTCCGACAGGCTGGCGGGGACTCACCTTTTCACTGTCAACACAGCAGGACTAGTGTCAACAGGATGGGGAGGCCCAAGGAGCGGAGAGCTAGAAGCTGTTTAACCCACTTAGCAAATCTGCTGCTTAGAAACACAAACAAATAACGAGTGTGCTAATTACTGATGATAGCAAGGTTTGACAGTTTTCAACACTTATCAGTCACATCATTTGAATCTCCCGACAGCCTGGGAGATGAGATAAGTGTTCTTCCTGGACTTACAGATTTATGGATGAGGTGACAGAGAGCCAGAGAGGTTAGGACCTGTCCAAGTTTACACAGCTGAGTCCAGATTTGAACCTGGGGCAGCGTGTCACTGTGTCCTGGGCCAGCTGCTCTTTTTGCCACCTTGTTGGCTCCTTCCAGGTGGCCCTTGGCCTGCCAAAAGCTGATGGTAGTTCAGAGTACTACTCTCTCCTGTTGGTGGACAGGTGACCACTCTCAGCACACACAGGAGAGAGACCCACTTTAGGTCTTAGAAGGTTCCTCAGGCTGCCCCTGGACATGGCCCTTTGGCATGGGGATTATTCTGTTGGTGAACTTGGGGGTAGTGGGTGAGGGGATAGGGAAGGGCAGGAGCACTGACTTTGGAGTGGAAAAGCCCCGGGCTTCCAAACCTAGGCACTTAGAAGCCACGACTTCACATGGTCACCTTCTGTGCCTGGGGCTCATTTTCCTTCAACTGGAAGGGAGGGATGCAGGAGGGGGCATCATAATTCCCCTGCCTCACACCCACAGTGAGTTTCTTATATCTGCCCCCAAAATATTCTTTTGTCTCTGTGACCACAGAGATTCCCAAGGCCACCAGGAAGAGGCTGTGCAGGCTGAGGGTGGCCTTATGGCTGATGGCAAGTGGGAGAAAAGCTCAGGGTAGAGGGGTTCTGGAAATGGGTCCCTTCCTCAACCAGAGACCTCTTGCACGCCTCTGTTTTCTGAGTGCTTTATACCGTTAACCCAGGAGTGTTGGCACCCCATCCTGCAGTCGACAAAGCTGAGGAGGGAGGACTGCTAGTGAAGTCCTACTCCGTGCCTGGCTTGCTTTGGCCACGCTGGTGACTTGTTTTACCTGTGTACAAACCCTAAAGGTTGAGCGTCATCGTACCCATTCACCGAGAAGAGTGAAGCTCAGACAGGGGTCACTTGCCCATAGTCGCACAGCTCCCAGATGGTGGAGCTGGGATTGATACCCAGGGAAGAGATTATAAAAACCTACACTCATCCTGTCCACCACAGGACAGGGCAAGGGCCCGGCTCCAGGCCAGCCTTTTGGACTCCCAGTCCAGTGCTCTCCCCCTGGCCCATGTTCCTCTTGCTCCACCAAGGGCCTTCAGAGGACACTAAGTCAGGAGCCGATGGCTGTGCTTTTGCCTTCTCAGGGACGTCTCATTTCCAGTGGTTCCCACAGGATGCTTGGCTGGGCTACTTGGAAAGAGAGGCCAGTGAAAAGCCAGTGCCCAGGAGCCACTCCAGAGGCAGCTGAACTCCATGACCTTCACCTTGCCTCTTCCTGTTTGGAAGAACAGGGTCTAGTTTGCACAGTCCTGCTGCCCACGTCAGAGCCCTTCTGTTCACAGGTGCTGTGGGGCCAGGTGCTGTCCCGTTATCATACTGTGGCTTACACCTGGGCAGGACAGGCTCCTGACCCATCACACCTGCCTGGGGAAGCCAGGTGTCTCTCTGGACCTGGGGCCACATCCCCCCAGGGCCAAGGTGTTACTTCCCTGATGGTAAAGTGGTTTAGGGCTCTTATGTCTGCGGCCTGGGAAGTAGGAGTTGATGAGGGGGTGGGATGAGGGGGGTGTGAAAGGGTTAACTTCATTTTGGCCATTATTCCTTTTTGGCATCTGCAAGTCAGCTTAATAGGATCTCAGCTTTCCTGTTGCCTCACCAATGAAACAGAAACCAGACCACAAAGGGGTCTGGAGATGGTTAACCGGTGATGCCTCCTGGTGGGTCGCAGAGCCTCCTCGGAGATATCACTAGGAAATGACTGCTGGAAAGGCCATGCTGGGGTCTCCTGCCACCAGGGTGAGGGAAGGGCCAGGCGACTGTGTGATCCCCAGAAGGCCTGGCTCCAGGCAGAGGGGAAGGAAGGAGGGTGCAGGGTCCCCGATTTGTGCTGGGATTCGGGCACCATCACCTTCACACAACCTGGGGTCTCAGCCTGCTGTGTTCCCGAGTCTCAGGATCCAGTGCATTCAAAAGCACCAAACTTGGCCCAGAGCATGCCTGGCTCAGTAACTGTCAGCCCTGGTGGATTCGTGGTCTTTCTCTCCCCCACTCCTCCCGTCCCAGGGCCTTTGCAGTTCCTCTTCTCTCTCTCTGCAGCATTCTTCTCTCTGCTCATTTCTGGGCCAGCTCCTACTTCAGATCTCAGTCTGAAAGTGGGCTAGGGGCCTCATTGTGGACCTTTCCCTTTCCGTCTTGTCCCTAGCAAGCCCTGCCCCCACCCCCAAATCATGTTGCTCTGGTTTCCCCACGGGGCAGGGGTTGAGTGTGTGGATCCTTCACTTCGAGTGGCCCAGCAGAGGGTCTGCGCCATTCACCACCTCGGGAGGTGTAGGGAACCACTCCTCTAATGGGTGGGGTGGGGGAAAGCACAGGTAACCAGTGCCCTGACCCATCCAGGTCTCCTTCGGGAGCCAGGAGAAAGGGGATTTAACCAGTCCCGAGGTCGGGACTCTCCTGCCAGGCTAGGTTTTCTTTCCACGGTGGTTTTCATTATTTTTCATTCCCAGACTGTTTTGGAAGCTGGCTGCCATGGGAACTGAGTCTTTGGAAAGCCCCGGCCTCTTTCCCCCTGCTGCCCCACCCCCACCTTCCATCTCCATTCCCTCTTAATTGGTTTTTAGTTCCCTGGCTTTCAGGCTGGTCTGTTTATTTTGATTGCAACTCGCAGAGCAAATCTTTAATGAACCAGCTTGTGGGGAGAGCCATTAGCAGCCGCCTGCCTCCAGGGAATGGGGGAGGCGCCCAGCCAGGGCCACTGCCCCAGCCTCCCCAGGAGGAGGCTGTAGACAGGGACCAAGCAGCAGCCGTGTTCCGTGTTGCGAGTGGCAGTTGGTGTTTCGGGCCCAGTTTTCCTTGAGAATAGTCTGGAGATGAGGACACAGAAATTACCCTCCCCAAGCCGTCTGCAGCCTCAGCCAGGAAGACCCACAGCCCTTTTAAACAATCCAGGGGCCTTACAGGGCCCTCCGGTCCTCCCCGTGGCCCCGAGGAGTACCTCTGAGTAACCGCACTCTGCAGATGTGGGGAGTGGGGCTCAGAAAGACTGAGAGACCCAAGTCGCCTGGCCAGCAAGCCCCATCTCTCTTTTTTCTTTGGGAACCCCCCCCCACCCAGTTTCCCTGGAGTGTCACCCATCCTTGGGCCAAATAGGCAGCCTGTGGTCCAGGCTGGGCTCTTCCAGGCCCTGGATTTCTAGAGCACATGCCTCCTTGCTTTTTGCTTTGGTCCCCCCACATCTAAAAAAGAGCCATCTGGGCCTTATATTACTTTTAGGGCTTCTTCTTAGTCTGGAAGAGACCACATGTGCCTGAGAGCCTGGTAAACAGGAAAACGTATACATGCGTTACTATTATGAGTATAGACTACAGAACAATCCATATAGTGTCCCTGGCTCTTGCAAGCCTGGAGGAAGCCCCTCGGCCCTTAGACCGGCCCCCATCTTTAAGGTGACCTCAGTAGATGTGTTTCCCCTTTCATATTGATCTCATTCTGCCAGAGCCATTACTGTCAGAAGCAGAAAGCCATGGGGTATTAGAGTGGAAAGCAGCCTCAAAGATCAAGTTCGGTGGTTTTCAAACTGGTATAAAGAGCTCCAGGGATCTGTGACTGAGACTCTGGGATGGTAGGGGTGGGCTCTGGCCTCCTCCCCATCTTGACTTCAGGCCAGCATGCTCTGCTTGTATCTGCTGTGTATCACGGGGTCATGTGGTATTTCTTTAGAAAGGAGGGCTCCCTTTCTACACTGGTCATTGTTGGCTCACCAACGTACACTCACACAAGATAGTGATCTCACTCTCCTTTTTGGTGATTGGCTGGAATAGGTACTTCTAGACAACAGGGAGGGAAAGGAAGTCTAATAGGGGCTTCTTGCTCCTTAAAATGAAACACAAAAAAGGTGGGTTCTCTACTTTCTTGGCTGGTGCTGTGCATGGCCGTGGGCCTGGTACTGTGGTTGCCATCCTGTGACCCTGGAGGAAGCCAGAATGAGGGCACAGCTAGTCCATGGAGAAGTGCAGAGTGCCTGGGTCTACTGGGGAGTAGCTGACCACCATATCTTGCCTGGAGTGGTCCTGTCTCTGGATTTTATCACGTGATACATTTTCTTATTGTTGAAGCCAATTTGAATATGCTAATTTTTAAAATTTTTATTGTTCATTTCTTTGCTTGCTTTTGTTATTTATAGCTAAATGCAACCTAATCGATGTAGTCTGAAAACTGTTGACCTAGGTCAGGCCCTGCATTTCAAAAATGGGGTGACTGTGGTCTGAGGGAGCAGGTTCAATGACTAGGTTAATGTCGCGCCCTGATTAGTGGCAGAAATGGTCCAGGACTCTTGTCTGCCGGTCTAGGACTTTTTCCTTGGATTCACAGGTGGGGAGCTGGTATCCTGGGTTGCACCAACTGGCATTTTCTCGTGGTCCATGGAGGATCCAGGTAAGCCAGGGAGGCCCTGCAGGCTAAACGGGCTGAGACCAAGTGGGCGCTACAAACTGAGAACTTTTTTATTTTACTTTCTTCACACATCCTTTATTTATTTATTTTTAAAAAACTTTAAAAAATATATCTTATTGATTATGGCATTATAGTTGTCCCATTTTTTCTCCCCTTTATTCATTCCCCTCTGCCCTGTACTCCACCCTCCCACCATCATTCCCCCCTTTAGTTCATGTCCATGGGTCATACATATAAGTCCTTTGGCTTCTACATTTCCCATACTATTCTTACCCTCCCCCTTTCTATTTTCTACCTACTCTCTATGCTACTTATTCTCTGTACCTTTCCCCCTCCTCTCCTCCTCCCACTCCCCTGTTGATAACCTTCCATGTGATCTCCATTTCTGTGGTTCTGTTCCTGTTCTAGTTGTTTGCTTAATTTGCTTTTGTTTTTGTTTTAGATGTGGTTGTTAATAATTGTGAGTTTGCTGTCATTTTACTATTCATATATTTTATCTTCTTTTTCTTAGATAAGTCCCTTTAACATTTCATATAATAAGGGCTTGGTGATGATGAACTCCTTGAACTTGACCTTATCTGAGAAGCGCTTTATCTGCCCTTCCATTCTAAATGAAAGCTTTGCTGGATAGATCAATCTTGGATGTAGGTCCTTGCCTTTCATGACTTGGAATGCTTCTTTCCAGCCCCTTCTTGCCTATAAGGTCTCTTTTGAGAAATCAGCTGACAGTCTGATGGGAACTCCTTTGTAGGTAACTATCTCCTTTTCTCTTGCTGCTTCTAGAATTCTCTCCTTCATTTTAATCTTGGGTAATGTAATGATGATGTGCCTTGGTGTGTTCCTCGTTGAGTCCACCTTCTTTGGGACTCTCTGAGCTTCCTGGACTTCCTGGAAGTCTGTTTCCTTTGCAAGAATGGGGAAGTTCTCCTTTATTATTTGTTCAAATGCCTTTTCCACTTGTTGCTCTTCCTCTTCCCCTTCTGGTACCCCTATAATTCGGATGTCGGAACATTTAAAGATGTCCTGGAGGTTCCTCAGCCTCTCCTCATTTTCTGAATTCTTGTTTCTTCATTTTTTTCTGGTTGGATATTTCTTTCTTCCTTCTGGTCCACACCATTGATTCGAGTCCCAGTTTCCTTCCCATCACTGTTGGCTCCCCATGCATTTGCCTTTATTTCACTTAGCGTAGCCTTCATTTTTTTTTAATCTAATTTGAGACCAAATTTAACCAATTCTGTGAGCATCCTGATCACCAGTGTTCTGAGCTGTGCATCTGATAGGTTGGCTATCTCTTCATCACTTAGTTGTATTTTTCCCTGGAGCTTTGATCTATTCTTTCGTTTGGGCCTTTTATATTTTTTTTTGTCTTGACACGCCTGTTATGTATGAGGGGGGGAGCCTTAGGTGTTCACCTGGGTGGAGCAACCCATGTGGCTGTGTTGTGACGCTATATGTGGGGGAGGGGTCTGAGAGGGACAATGATGCTTTCTCTGCTCTCTGCCAGATTTCAGTTACTTACCCTGCTTCCCACCAGCAAACTGGGCCCTTCTGGTGCTGATTCCTGGGTGGGTTGGTTAGTGTACATTCTAGGACCCTGTGGGTCTTTCCAGCAAACTCTCCTGGGAGGCTGGGAGTTTCTCCCGCTGCCACCTCAACCCTCACAGGTGTTTTCAATAGTTGGCTTGAGGCTTTATTTCCCCATGCTGGGGCCCTGGGTTGCGCAGTCTCTCCCGCTCCTCAGTTGTTCCTCCCAGTTTGTCTGCCTGTGAACGTGGGACTGCCTGCTCCACCAGCCACCGCCTTGCTGTGAGTCCTCTCTGCCTGGCTGCGCATCTCTGCCCCACCTACAGGTCTGGATGAGTGTGTCTTCTTTAACTCCTTGGTTGTCAGACTTCCATACAGTTTGATTTTCTGTCAGTACTGGTTGTTTTTTGTTTTTAAATTGTTGTTGTCCCTCTTTTGGTTGTATAAGGAGGCACAGTGTGTCTACCTACGCCTCCATCTTGGCTGGAAGTTGAGAGCCTCTTTAGCTGTTCTGGGGGACAGCTTCTGAATAGCACAAGACAGATGTATAACCCATTCCTGTACCAGCTTGTGAGACCATGGGAAGAGCGAGAAACCGAGGCATTCAGAGTTACCATGAATATGAGTTAGGATCACTACATTTGGCTACTTAAGTTAAAAATTACATAAGTAAGGGGTTATTTTCCTCACCTAATAGGAAATCTGGAGATAGACAGTCCAGGTTGGTACAGCTGTTCAAACAAGTTATTAAGAGTCAAGACTCCCGCTGTCTTTCTGCTCTGCCATTTTTGACTGGTCCTCATGGCCACATATAGCTGTGCCATTTCCAGGCATCACATCTGAGTTCCAGTCAGGAAGAGGGGTGTAGGGGGGAAAGTTCGTGCCAGCTATGTCCTTTTATCAAGAAAACAATGCCCTTCCAGGTGCCCCACTATTAAATTCTTTGTACATCTCACTGACCAGAAGTGGGTTACATGGACATCTTTGGCTAGATTTGCAGGAGGCAAGTATTTATCACGGAATTTTGCTGCCCCAGACAAACTCAGGATTCTGTTAAAAAGGAGAGGAGGAGAAATCACATTGGGAGGCAACCGGCGGTCTTCCATGGTCTTACTCAGCAGGCCAATGGAGCCAGGAATAAGGCCCAGAGGGTGCGACCCCCTCTGAAAGCTCCAAAGCTGCTCAAGCCCCAGTTTGCTGCCTTCGGGGTCCCCTGTATCTCTTAATCATCTCCCTCTCAGATGCCAGAGTTATCTTCCCACAGGACCCGCTCTGTCACATTGCTTCCTGGCCAGAAATCTCCCTTTGCCCATAGGATGTCATCCAAATTCCTTGGCCTGGTGTTCAAGTACCAGGCTTCAAACTACTTCTTTGGCTCAGTTCATCTATGCTCATCCTTAAGCTGGTTTCTTGCCCATTTGGGCGTTGCCTCTTAACTTGTTCCTGTGGGCCTTCTCCTGCCTTTCTTTCTTTTTTCTTTTTAAAGATTTTGTTTATTTCTTTTTAGAGAAAGAGAGGGAGAGGAACATTAATGTGTGGTTGCCTCTTGTGCACCCCCAACTGGGGACCTGGTCCGCAACCCAGGCATGTGTCCTGACTGGGAATCAAAACGATGACCTTTTGGTTTGCAGGCCTGTGATCCATCCACTGGGCCACACCAGCCAGGGCTCTCCTGTCTTCTGCCCAATGGATTCCTACCACCTTTAGCGCCACCTCCTTCCAAAAGCTGACTCAGATGCTCTGCGCCTTCCCTGTGTCTCCCTCGGGAATGACAACATGTGCTATTCAGATCAAACCTTTTTCCTATACCGACTGCCCCAGAATCGAAGGTCCCGGGGGGTAAGAATGGGCCCCATGTGTATACACCCAAGTCTTACACATAGAAGATGCTCGATAAGTACTTGCTTTCCTTCAAAACAATTCATCTTGAGCAACTTCAAGCCAGGGGCTCTGGAAGTGCCCTTGAGTTCTTGATGGATTTCAAAACACGTAGTTGAGAATATGCTTAACGGTGATTTAGAAAGTTGACAGCCTCTGAGATTGCTTGAACTATTGTGGCTGTCTGAGCAGTGGGAATCCTATTCGTTTTGTCGACCACTGTGTCACCATCACATGGCATGGTACCTGGCACTAGTAGGTATTAAACAAGTGTGTGTTGAAAATGACATAAAAGGGCACTTCAGAATAACTCACAATTGGATCCAATATTCCTGGTTCCTTATCCTCTCCCAGGACTTGCCCTGCAGCCTAGAAAAAGCTTTCTTGTCTCTCAATCTTAACGGGTGCATGGGGTGGGGCGTTGAGGAGCCAAACCCCTCAAGCCCCTCAGGAGAGGCCACAAAAGGCCTTTCTCTCCCTGCAGTTGTCCAGAGTCAGGGTTCCAGGTTGGCATGACAATGTCACCAAGAACACAAAAGTGCCCTCTTGTGCTTCAGCTCTCCCATCTTCTGTGTTTCGAAAGGTCAGATGCTTGTTGTCTGTCAACTGGAGAGGCTGAGAAGTCACACAACTGGTGTGCACCACTGTGATGGAAAGCAAAGAGGTAGGAAGGAAGGATTTGAGGATAGATTACCAACTGCACGTGCTACCATTTTGTTTGAAGAATGGGGAGAAGGGGCTTGGAAAAGATAAAATGGCTTCCTTCCCAATGCCCCATATTTGGTAACTAGCAGAGCTGGAGTCTGTCTGATTCTAAGGACTCATTATTTCCAGCCAATCACCTTCATGTTGCAAGACAAAGGTGTGCACTGCAGAGTGTGGGAGGCTGGGCGGGATAGTCAGACACTGGGAACTTCCATCCTAGGGACTGATGAGTATGGCATTTCAGACACAAGCCTTCTGGATTTGCAACGCCTTCCCCTTGAAGATGGACTTTATTGGGTAGAGATGGAGTGGGGTGGAAAAGAGGAGCTATATACCCCTGTCTTTTTTAAGCTTTTGTTTTTAAATATAAGATGCATTCAGAATAGTACGCAAATTATGAGAGCATGGCTCGATTAATTTTCATAAAGGGAACACCCTTGTGTTTATCACCCAGATCAAAAAAGAAAACATTATAATGACCCTAGAAGCCTTCTTCTTGTTCCCTTCTGGGCTTTGTACCCCGCCCACCCTCCCCCTTGCCATGGGTAATCATTATCCTGATCAAAACAGTTTTGGCTATTTTAGTACTTCCCATCAATGAAACTATACAATATATACTATTGTGTGTGCATCCTTTGTTCAAAAATTATGTTTGAGCCCTGGCTGGTGTAGCTCAGTGGATTGAGCATGAGCCTGTGAACCAAACAACTGCGGTTCGATTCCCAGTCAGGGCACATGCCTGGGCTGCAGGCCAGTTCCCAGCAGGGGACACACAAGAGGCAAACACATTGATATTTCTCTCACTCTCTCCTTCCCTTTCCCTCTAAAGATAAATAAATAAAAACATTTTAAAAATTATGTTTGAGATTCATTCATGTTGTTATGTGAGTTGTGGTTCATTCATTCTCATTGCTGTATAGTATTCCATTTTGTGAATATACTGCAATTTGTTTACTTTATTGTTGATAGGTATTTTGGGAAGTTTCTAGTTTTTAGTTATCACAAATTGTGCTACTATAAGCGTTTTGAACATGTACCCGATTCTATTAGATATCTGTCTGGGGAAAGGATATATTCAGTTTTAGCAGACGCTGCTAAACTGTGTCCAAAATGGCTGCATGAATTTACAATCCCCCCATTATGTGAGTTGCATTTGTTCCATGTTCTTGTCAGCACTTGGTATTATCAGTGCTTTTCATGTGACCTATTCTGCCTGGTGAGTGTGTAATGGTATCTCATTAGGGCTGAGTTTTCATTTGTATTTCCTGCTTGACTAACAAAGTTGAACACACTTTAACACGATTACTGGTCACTTACTCAGCTTTATCTTTTAACTTTGTGCAAGGCGGGAGAGACATGGGAAGAGGCCATGTGAGTATGGAAGTGTGACTGCTGGGTGTGGGAACATTTGAGGGGCATACCTCTGCTGCTTGAAGACCAAGTAGAGGGGGATGGAAATGAGGGCTTCAGTGCACAGGGAGTCATACCAGCAGGAGAGGCAGTGAGAGGCTGATGTAGGAAAAGAGCTTGCTTTGGCTTGGCACTTACTAGCTAGCTGCCACATTTTGGGCAAGTGCCTCAATTGCCACCTCTGTCAAATGGCAAGAAGCCTAATGTCAACTTGATAGTGTTGTTGTGAGGTTTGAATGCAATGAAGTGTGGACCGTGTCTGGTGCAGGGTTACACAGAGGTAAATTGTCTCTGTGCCTGGCTCAGTAAGTGATAGCCATTCTTACTAGAGAGTGACTGAGAAGGGAGAACCAGACACATGCCCCTCCGCTGCGAAGTAACAACAGCGGAATACCATGTGGCTTGGACAAGACTTCCATGTTTGCTTAGAACCTTGCCTCTCATACACCTACCCTCACGTGAAGAGAGCAGCCAGTCTAAGTGTTGTGCTGTTCTGAGCCCCACACAGAGAAACAAAATAAAAGGCACTCATTTCTCCTAACAAGATGTTTCAAGAACTGCGAGTTTCGTGTTCTCCCTGCTGCACTAAGTCAATACAAGCCAGGTTTCTTCTATCATAACAGCTTTCTTTAACGGAGCAGGGGGTTCCCACAATTTAGATCTTATTCATCTGATCTCGTCTTTGTCTTGTACTGTTTTGTCATGAACTTCATTTGTCTGTAAGGGGGGAAATGGTCATAGAATTGTCAACAGATGAGTACAAGCAAGTCCTGGCCCAAACCAGCCCCAAGGACCAGCGAGCCTAAGGTCCTGCTCAGCTGGTGGCCTTCAGAGGAATGACTTGACCTTGGATCACCATCTGAAAATGTTACAAGTTCTGCTTTTCCTCCAGCCAGACTTTGTGTTCTGGACAGTCGATTTGGAAGACAAGATCCCAGAAACCCCCTTTCTGCTGAGGACTTCAGTTGAAGATAGCCACCCCCTGGTTGGGAGCCTAAGATAGGAGTCTTAGAAGGAACACGTTTAACCAATCGTTATCAGCTTGCGTGGGCTCATCTCAGTCCATGCCTCTCCCTCCCCCAGGCTGCAGCCTACTGTGTAGGATTCTCATGGTAACCCGAATTCTTGTGCACATTTTACAGGTGGCACAACGTCACCAAGGATAGTCTGGAGTTACAATGGCCAGGTTGGGGATCCTTCAGTATGACCCAGATGGCCCATCTTAATGGTGTCTTAGACTGGGGATCAACCATGAACTTGTTCTGTGAAAGACCAGATAGTCAATGTTTCAGGCTCTGTGTACCATGCTGTCTCTGTCGCAACTCTTCAGCACTGCCATTGGGGTGCAAACGCTGTGACAGACAGAACATAATCAAATGGGCATGACTGTGTTTCAACAAGACCTTATTTGCAAAACAAAGTCCCAGGACAGGAATTGGCCTTCGGGTTGTAGTTTTCTGAAGCCTGCTCTAATGCATACCTTACCTGCCAACAACACAGTCTTGGCAAAACAGCGAAGGTGGGGCATGGATGGGAATCAAGACCTCCAGGCCATTTGAAAACCTCCCTCCAAATGAATGTTATGCAATTACTCCTGTGATGGAATATGAATATGATCTGCTGTTTTTGTTCTTGTCTGTTGTTGGCATGTTGGTTTTTTTTGCATGTTTGTTTTCAGATTTGTTGAAGCCTTTCCCTGTCGAAGAGCATCAAAACAAGCCATTCAACTTTGTGTTTCCTGCTGGGGGGGGGGCAATCTACTGTCCTGGTGATGGGTATCCCTGCTTTACTGAGACAATCATTAAAAATGGCCTACAGGATGTAGCTCCTCACTCACAATTTCCTGTGTCTATACCATCTCTAATCCTCGGGCAAAGCAGAAAGGATGAATGAAATTTTCTAAATTAGCTCTGCTTTCATAAACATTTGAATTTTCCTGGTCCGAAGTCCTGCTCTTGACCTTACTGACAATAAGGTCAACTTCTTTAAGAGTTCATCCACTCTCCCCTCATAGGTTGGTAATCACCCTACCCAAGCACCTAGGAACATTGCCTTTAATCCTAGACTCTGCCCTGCTAAGAGCAGAGATAGCCAGATGCTGCATGGGATCCATACAGCATGCCGGTTCTATTATTAGCTCCTCCTGGTTCAAGCCTGCACAGCCTAAACCTTGGTTTTCTCGAAGAGACACCACGGAAATGCAGCCCTTGGACCTTGATGGAAAAAGGCCTGATCAGTCACTGCTAACACCTGTACAGCAGTAAAACGCCAGGGTTTGGTTTTTAGATCCATGCTTCCCCATTAAAGAAACACAGATCACCCCTGAGGACTGGAAGACCATCCCAAACAGAAACTTTGCAGTGAGGACTCTTGAGAACCCTTCAGAAGCAGACTCTATCTAACCTGAGACCATCACGTTAAGCAGAAGACAGCATGAAGTGGACAGCTTATGCTTCCAAGCCTTTGAGACTGTCCAGATGCCCGGAGCCACACGTTAGTGTGCCCTGCTTTTTCTAGCATTCATTTTACTTCTGCCTATTTCTTACTTTGCTATTTTGCAGTAATGGTTTGCTGATAACGTAGCTGCTGCTCCTTATGTCCTAGTGAGAAAACATGTCTGGTCATTGTCACATTTCTGTTG